>MU619873.1:0-61933 GCA_025201785.1 Xylaria longipes
ATAAATATTATATTATATTTTTATATATATATAACGTTTAAACTATATATTAATAATTTTTAAATTTTTATATAATATTTTTTAATAATTATAAACATATATAAACTATATTTTAAACTTTTTATAATAATTAATAAAATTATAAGTTTATTATTTATTAATTAAAAATATATTATATAAATTATAAAGAAAATTGGTTATATTTTTTATAATAATATAAATAAAAAAATATTTTTCTTTATTTAAATTAAAAATATATTTAAAAAAAATATTTTTTTTAATTAAATTAAGTTTATATATATTAGCGCAGGTTTTATTATATATAATATATTTGTTTATTTTAATATATAATATTAAAAAAAAATATTATATAGTTTAAAAGCGCGTTAAATACTAAGTTTTTGCAGCGGTTAAATAATAATAATAATTAGTTAAATATTAATTTTTTAAAAATTTATAAATATTATATTATTATATAGTTAGTATATAATAAAGTTAAAATAACATGTTTTAATAAAAAATAATCCGCTCGTTTATATAATCCGCTTTTATATAAACTACGTTAATTATATATATTATTATTAGCTAATATTTAATATTAACTTTATTTATATTTATTATAATAAATAATTATTAAACTATATTTTTTAAAATATTTATAGTTTATTTAATAATATTATTTTATTAATATTAATTTATAAAAATAAAAATTTTTTTTTAGTTTTTATATAACGTTTTAAAAATACTATTAATAAATATTAATTTTTAATTTAAAATAATAATATAATATTATTATTTAAGTTTTTTTTTTTAATTAAAAAAAGTTTAAAATATTTAAAAAATATTAAATATAAATTTTATAAAAAACGTTTAAATTATTTTAATAAAATTAATAGAAATAATAGTTTATTAAATTAATTTATTATATTTTAAAACTTTATTTTTTTAAATTAATATATTAATAAAATTTATATATAAAAACTTTAGTTTTTATAATTTTTATTTTTTTATTTTTATATAAAGTTTTTTTATTTATTTTTTAATATATATTTTATAAAAATAATATTTTTAAATAAATAAAAATTTTAATAAAATAATTTTTTAAATTCTTTAATTTTTAATTATTTAATAATTAAATTATTTATATTAAATTTATATATTAAAATTAAAAAAGAATAAACATAAAAACTTATATTAAAAACTATAATATTAATATTATTAATAAAAATATTAATTAAATATAAACTATTAATTATTTAAGTAATAAAAAAATAGTTTTTTTGTTTATTTTAAAAGTTTCATTTTAATAAAAAAAAATTTTAAATTTTTTTTAATAATTAAAAAACTAAAATAAAATTAACCTTAGTTTTAAAATAATATATAATATTATAAAATATTATTTGGTTTTTTTTTAACTATTAATTATAAAAATAAAAATATAATTATTAATTTATTTTTATTTTTATAATATTTAATTTAATATATTTTTTTATATTAAAAAATATTCTTTTATTATAAAAAAAATATTAACTATAGTTTAAATTTAATATATATATTAATTTTAATTTATTAGCTAATTTTATATTAAAAAAATTTTTAAAGTTAATTAAATTAAAGTTTTTTAAAATATTTATTAATTAAAACTTTTTAAAAACGTTTTAAAAAGTTTTTAATAAATTAAAAACTAATAATATAATTATTTTAAAAATTAATTTAAAAATTAACTTAATTTTAAATATTATTATAAAAAAGCTTAGTTTATATAATATAAAAAAAATATTATTTATAATAAAGTTAAAATTAATAAAGTTAAAATTAAACTTTTTATTATTTATAACTTTTATAACTATAAATAATATAATAAGTTAGTTTTTAAATATATTTTTTTAAGTTTTAATTTTTATATACTTTTGTTTTTTTATTATTTTATTTTTTATTTTTTAACCCAGCTTTTAAATATTTAAATTTAAAATAATTATTATTATAATATATAGATTTATAACTATTATAAAAAATAAAAAATAAGTTTATATTATTTTTTTTTAGCTTTTAATTTTATTATTTATATTAAATAACTATTATAATTTTATTAAAAATTATTATTATTTTAATAATAATATTATTTTAATTTTATTTAAAAATAATATTATATTATTAATAAAAATATTAAAAAAATATTAAAAGAAATTTTAAATAAAATTAAAAACTTATTAATAAAAATAAATTTATTAATTTAATACGTTTAATTTAATTTTATTAGCTTATTTTAAACTATATAAAATTTTATAGCTAATTTAATTATATTTTTTTAATAAAAGTTTAATATAATATTATTTTATTTAAAAATTAAAAATTAAAAAATAATATTTTTTTAAGCTTAAAAATTATAAGCTTGTTTTAAATAAGTTTATTAATATTAAACAAAATAATTATAGTATATTATATTATAATATAAATATTAAACTTTAAAAAACTTTTAATTATTATATAAGTTTTATTTTATTTCTTTTTTTAGGTTTTTATTTTATTATTATAATTATTTTTATTTTTATTTTTATATTAAACTAAATATTAAACTTAAAACTTCCCTAATAAAAGTTTTCTGTATTTTTATATTAATAAATAATTAAATATTTTTTTTATAAATTTAATATAGTTTTTTAAAAACTTTATTTTAATAATAATTTTTAAACTTATTATTTCTTTTTTTATGTTTAATTTTTTTTTTTATTAAAAATTTTTTAAATAAAATTTAATAATAAAAATTATAATATTTAAATTAAAAATAAAAGTTATAGTTTTTAATTAATTAATTAATTAATTTAAATTATTTAATAATATTAAAATAAATTTTATAAAATATAAATTTAATAATAAATTATATAATAGTTTTATATAAAAAAAAAATTTATTATTAATAATATTTTATATAAATAAAATAAATACTAAAAAATTTAATTTAATTATAAAATAAAAAAAATTATTTTTATTAAAAAATTTAATAAATAAAAATTAAAAAAAAAACCTTGTTTTAAAAAATATTATTTTATATTTAAAAATATATTAATGTTTTTTTAAAATAACTTTAAAAAAAAAATTTCTTTAAAATTAAAAAATTAAATATTTAAAAAATAAAATAATAATAAAAAAACTTTTTTTAATTAAGCTTAATATTAATAGCTAATATTAAAAATTTATAGCTAAAACTAAAAATAAATAATTAATTATATTTTTAACGTTTTAAATAAATATTATTAATTAAAATTTTTAATTAACGTTTTTAATTTTTATTTATTTAAAAAAACTTCGTTTAATATTTTAATTAGTTATTTTATTTATTTAAAGTTTTATTTAATATTTTAATTAAATATTTTTTAAAAGTATTTTTTAAAAATATAGTTTTTTATTTATTTTTTTATTTATATATTAAATATATAAAATATTTAAAAAATAACTTTTTTAAATATTTAAACATTAAAATAATAACTTTTTAAAATATTAAAATAAATAAAAAAATAATTTATTAAAAAGTTAATATAAATATATTAAATAACGTTTTAGTTAAAAATAATATAAATAAACTATTTTAAGCTTATAACTTATTAAAAAAAATAAAAATATATATAAGTATATAAATAAACAGTTATATTTAAAATAATTAAAAAAAAAAAAAAAAAAAGGAGCCTGCGGCTGTAGGGAAGTAGGTGTATATATATACAGGGGAGTAGAGTACACTATTATCCCTTATTTCAACAAAGAAGTATTATATCCATAGCATGTTTGCAGTAAGATGGATTAGTGGGTATGCTGCAGAAAAACTCGATTTGACACTTAGAAATCCAACTGATAAAATCTATTACCGGTTAAATGCGACCTGCGAGGCAACGATGATGTTAATAGCGGAGGTAAGGCTGTTCTACACTCCCGGCCGTCTATATTACCAATTTGCCGTTGAAGATCCGGACATGACCCCCAAGCCTTCATCTTTGCCGCAGTCTCGCCCCCCGTTCTCCTTTCCAGCTCCAAATCGCCGACTAAACGCACAAAATAAGACTCAAATCGCGAGAAACTCTCGGTCGGCTCGAAAGACCGGTTTTAATTGACAAATTTGAAGGAGATGTCACCGCCGTTACTAAAGATATTAAAGCTCCATACAAAAATATTAAATCTACTACCCAGTACCGACAGCACATTATACCTCACGAGGTGCGCAGTTAAGCAGAAATAGCCGATGGTGATGATGATATTCCTAACTACACTTTCCGTAACACGGACTAGGAGCAAACAGACGCACTAGCCATGTACTGTATCCTACGATCTGGCGTCCGAGCCGCAAAGACTTCCAAAAATTATAAGCGTCTGGAGACCGGTTGGAATCGCCACGTGCATACAACGCTTTTAAACCCGTTTTTGGGTCGGATCTGTTAACGTCACGGGAAATCCACAACCCTCACAAGCCCGTGGTCGACCTCACTAGCAATTAATTTTATCTAGAGACAAGCATGTTACCTCCCATTACGGTTGTAGAAAGAACTTGTCGCTTTCTAGGTGCCGCCAAACTTCCTACTATAAAAACTGCAAACTTCTAAGTGGTCTGTGATAGCCTAGAACTTGAACTCTCTCTTTTGATCTGGATACCCTGCATTAGGAACTCTGTATTTTGGGTAGGTCATAGACGCATGTTGTTGCACGAAGATCTCACCTTCGTATCCTAGTCTGAGCTATATACAGAAAGCTGCTTGTTGTGTAGTTTCGGGTGTTGGGACACTATTTCGTAAAGATTCGCATAATTATCCCCTCGTATCTGGGGGGAAAAGGTATCATAAAGCATTATCCAAATCTAATCAAATTAGTAATTATCGAACCTCAAAGTTCGCTGGTCGATTAACCCTCTAATATCACATCTACCAAATAACACGAGTTCTTGAACCAGCAATAACCAATATCTAACTCTGTCATGTGCAACACCGCGATACCGGTCAGATGAACGCTGCAATCTGTTCCTCATTCCACTCCCAAAACTTCTTGGCGATGCCACTACCCCCTTCAGCCTTGGTCTTAGTTGCTGCTTTCAGATCCTTCCGAGGTTGCATGAATCTCCCAAACGGCGCGATCCATGCACCAGACCTCTCCATTGTAACTTCGGGCGACAGCCCAGCAAATAGCTCTGTATAGGATCCATTGATGAGCGGGTGAAGGACGAACCACTTGAGGAATTTACCCATCACATAGGATTGATTTCGCCAAAGGTCAGAGTCGAGGTTACCAGGATTCAACGTGACGCTGAGGACTCCGTCGCTTTTGTAGCGTCGAGCGAACTCGGACCCTTGCAAGTAGTTCCCTGCCTTGCTGATACAATACTTCGGGAACCATCCCATGTCCTTGTGGTAATCAAGGTTATCCAACGGAACACCTCCTTTGGGCGCTGGCGGGGCCTCTCCAGCCGACGAGCCAACCCAGACCACTCGGACTGCGCCAGGAGCTTCCGTTTTCGCAGTCGCCACTAGGGCTGGGGTGAGAAGCTTGGTAAACATGAAGGTGCCAACATTGTTTACGCCGAGTTGCAGTTCGTAGCCTTGGGCAGTCTTCGAATTGGCCGGGTCAGGTTTCATAACGCCGGCGTTGTTGAATAAGACGTGAAGCTTCTTCTCTCTTTGAAGGAAGTTTTGCGCAGAAGCTTTGATGGTGCTAAGATCTGCCAGGTCAAGTTTGATGAAGGCTAGTTTACCCTGAGAGGCTGGCTCTGCCTTTTTGATGTCGTCTATTGCAGCATTGGCTTTTGCTTCTGACCGCGCTGCGATATATATCTTAGCATGTTTCGAATACAACATGCGAGCCAGTTCTTTTCCCAGTCCAGTGTTTGCACCTGTAATCAAGTACACCTTGAACGCCCATTAGCCAGATATCCAAAATGATAAGAAAGGTAAAATGTACGGTGGCTAGAAGAAGAGGGTTTAAGAGCAATCGGAATTACCTTGTCGTTTAGCTGGGGTAAATCTCGCTCGGTGAAGCCAGGTTTAGGTGGGAAAACTTGCGAGAGCTGATCCCAAAGACCAGGGCCAGAATCACCAGGCATATTGGAAATGCTTTATCGTTAAAACTTGGGCTAAACGATGAAGTACGGTGTCTGATGTGAGGAATAGTAGAATTGGTGCTTAAAATTTGGCTTCGACACTGTATGTGCTGGGGAGAGATGAATGTTTCTAACTATCGTCATCTTTCCTGCGTTTGTTTTATAGCCAGACAGTGGCAAAATGTAGCTATAGGTCATCATTCAGAATAGAATCGAACGAAGAGAAATGGACGAAAGACCGACCGGTCTACGCGGCAAGTAACACTTCACCCATTGGCGCGGCATGCCTTAATCCGTGTGCGGATGAATCAAGTATCCGTGAGGTGGAATTCGATGCGAGAAGGACAACAACGCCGCTTAAGTCCGAAAAAACAAAAATGATTAGTCTAGTCTAGTCTAGCTCAGTGCCGAACGTCGATTGGTCGCGACCATGATCTCTTCAGGGATCTCGCATTCGGTTCGACAATCGACCCATCACGTCATGCTACTTCCAAAAATAGGCAAACTCCGATAGTAGACTCGGAATGAGAACGCCTCATCCTCGCTTTCGGCATCGATTCTATTAACTTGTTTGCTCACTCGCTGATTGATTACTTGCCATAATATTATTACTGATCGATTACGGCCTCATCATTGACCTCATATCCTAATTGTACTTCCAACATCTCATGGGCCGACTTGAACACAAGTCACGGTACCATCGAGCCGGGAATTAGCGTAATTTATCGTGAGGTGCATCATCGTCTGCAGGAGAGCAGCAAATCCAACAGTGGCAGCACACTTTTCTGAGGACAATACCATAACAGTCGCCGTCATTGAAACTAACATCGAATAGTACTAAATTAGTGAACCCCTGGTTTCTTCTTCCCAGCCGGCGATGTCTTCTAAATAGATTTCCCGCTACCATATGTGAACCAAGGTTTTGAGTAGGGCTTTTTGACTGCTCCTTTGGCCAGGAACCAACAACACAGAGCTTGTTCATTCCCGCCAGGGCTTGTAAGCCGAAGGCAGGATATCGATTCTCGCCCTCACTGCTAAGAATTGCTATAGATCCGGCAATAATTTGATGATTTACAAGTGGCTCTAAGGAAGATGCTTCTCCAAAATGACTGTGTTCCTGCTTTCTAGAAGGCTTTGATTTCACCCTTTAGGGTACACCCGATTCGACAACGCCCAAACACCTTTCAATGCTCCTGCCTTCAGCTTTCCTGGACACCTTACGTACGTCTCATTTACACCTTGCGCGACTCTCTCATTCCAATTGAATTGAGGCAGCATTCGATAAACCGACATTAGAAGAGCTGAAGACTTCAGCAGAGGCAATCATACCAGAAGTGAATTCTGCGCGAGCACCGCCGATGCTTAACTGTGTCCGGGAGTTCTTGTCGAACGATATTTCTTGGAACATCTCAAGCCTATAGTTTTAGGAGGATAGACCAAGTGAATATAACACAATAGTGAGTTGCCATGCTGCATCTAATCGCCTCGCTCAAAATACTAATGGGCGGGCTACTGTCGGCGATATATTGCCGGCGACTTGGCTTATCTGCTGTGCATCCCTTGAAATTCTGGGCAGCGTGTGGAGGTACAACATACCTAAGGCGAGTCTCATTCGACAGGGCCGGACGAGACGACCCGTTTTCTCATTGGTGGGTACCTATGCCCGTAGCAGGCGCTTCCAAGTTATTATGAGGCTGGTGTGCTTAATAACATCTGTGTACCCAGGTGTTGGTACGAATGGCCTCCAAGTTCTTTTTATTGGCGTTATCAAATTTCGAGTTCCGGTGTACTGGGAACGCAAGATTTATGGCCCCCGCTGTGTTCCCCCTCTGAACCAATCAATTTCGAGCTGCTAGGCTGTGCCGCGACCATGGCGCAGGAAACGAGATCGATGTTGTTGAATGCCTGTAATCCTTGGTAAGGATACCAAGAACATCGAGACTTGTTGGTTTTCGTTCATAGTTACCCGTGTGGACTCCACTTCGTCACACCCGTAAGCAGGAGCGAGACTGGCCCTTACGTGTGGGTCTTTAAATAGCATATAACCAGTCAATTAGCAAAAACAGAGGTACTTAATTTATTATACAAATTATAGCAAAATAGATATACTTTTGCTATAACTTTATATATTAAATATAAAAATATAAATTTTATAAAAAATGTAATTATAGCTAGTTATTTAATTAATTATTATTATTTTAAATTATATATTAATTAAAAGCTATTAATTTAACTATAAATTAAACGGGTTTTTTATTTTAATTATTTTATTGTTATTATTTATATGCTTTTTTTTATTATTATTATTAAATTTATTAAAAACAGCTTATAAAGCTTTTTTTTAAGTTTATTTATAATATAAAAAGAATATAATATTAACTATATATTATAAGTAATAAATACTACCTTTATTTTAGTAAGACCTTCACTTATTTAAAAGTACTACTAATTATTTGCTAATTGACTAGTCATATGCTATTTAAAGACCTATACTAAGGGTCAGTGACCACTCCTGCTTAGGTATGTGACGAAGTGGAGTCCATACGGGTAATGGTTTTCATCGCGCTTCGTTACGGTTGGTGTGCGGTAGGTTATCAAGGGTGATAGCTGGCACAGACAGATAGCGGCGATAGTGATGGATACTTAAGTGCTTAGGTGCTGATGGTCAGCTGGCTGAGGGGCTGTAGGTCATCCGCCTCGCCTCTGTAGCTACTGTACTACCTAAATCCCTGGCGGGGCAGCGTCAAATGGCCAAAGGGATGCGAGATTGAATGGCTCGTAACGGTCCCTAATCCAGAAGGCAAGGCAGACAAAGAAATTAACAAATGGGCTCTGTTCATCTTGAGCGCACAAAACGAGCTCGATGAAAGGGTATGGGGACAAATACGTGCTACATTCCCACTATATATATAAATTCATATACCGTCCGTTCCCCAAATGCCCTTAGCTTTACGACAATCCATCTTGTATAGATATTACAATCCTTATCACCTCGCCATCATTCATTTCTGCCCTGCTTTGCTGTGCATAGCTTTCCTGGTAAGACGTCACGTATCCCGAGTCATTCCTTAGTTGTCTTGGTACTAATAATAACAAGAATAGCCAACCAAAAAATCCCAACCTGATTCATTCCTTGAAGTGCCTGGGGCAAATCATTCATTTATTCAACCGTCGGTTGTTTTCCGTCCTGATCTAAGACAAGTGATGACAGTAGAACAGACAAGACTATTACAAGAATTTATTGTCACAGTATACTAGACATTACTACCTACTTAATCTATACGTTTCGTTGCTCTGCATTCTTCTGAGTACCTAGGTAGGCAGTTACCACCCACTACCCCCACCAAGCACCAACATTTACTAACATCGCAAACGCACAGCCAACATGATGCTTCCAACTTTCACAACACTCTTGGCACTGGGCAGCATGGCTACCGCAGCCCCCCCAATGCGCCGCACCGCAGTAACACACAGCGTCCTGATTGGCGTCCCCGGCCAAATCCTGACGGCTGATCTTACGGAGTCCTCATTTAAAATAACAAACAAGGCCTCGACAGCGGCTGGTTCCAACTATAGCTGGATGCGCTACAAGAAGTCAACCGACACTGTGTATGCCGTGAACGAGAACGGCATGGAAGTGACCGCGTTCAAGTTGGACCACCTGGACGTGAAGGGCGGCAACTCGGCCAATGGATCCGCGGGCGTGGTCTTCCTCGAATTCAACGGGGACGGGACTCGCATGATCGGCGCTGGGTACGGTAGCAGCATGCTCGATGTCTGGGACACATCGGCCGCCGGCGCCCCGAAGCTCTTGAAATCCGTTAATGTGACGTCAAGTTACCCGGGTTCTGGCCCGCTTGGTAACAAGCCCCATCAAGCCCTCTTCGACCCTACCGGAGACTGGTTGGTCGTTCCCGACCTTGGCGCGGACCAGCTCCTCATCGCAGACGCCAAGAACGACTCTTATAAGATCATAAACGCCGTTTCCCTCAAAGCGGGCTCTGGCCCCCGACACGGTGGCTTCATTAAATCCGATGATAAGACCTTCTTCGTCGTCGCCTGTGAGCTGAGCAATGAAGTCCATCTCTACGAATTCAAGTACAGCGACAACGGACCCGATCTCGTTCACCTTGCGGAGCAGAGCACCTACGGCCCTGATATCAAGCCCAAGAATGCCACGTCTGCCGCTGCCGGCGCTCTCCTCATCGCCTCCAACAGCAGGGACATCTACATCTCGAACCGCCTCTCCGGCGATACCGAGGACAACATCGCGCACTTTTTCTTTGATGCCAAGACCGCGAACCTTACCTTCGCCAGGAGCATACCCACGGGCGGTATCAACCCGCGCAGCATGAGCTTTGCCGCGAGCGAAAGCATCTTGTTTGTCGCGAATGTGGCTGGCCCCATGGGTGTCACCGCAATCAGTCGTTGCGCCGATTCTGGCCGCCTCGCTGCCAAGCCCTTCGCTTCCACGGATCTCACGTCCCTTCTCCCCGATGGCGCGGACCCGGCGACCGTTGGACCGCAATTCATCACGGCCATTTAAGCAAACGGACGAAGCTTGTATTTTGAGGGGAAACAGGACGCGGGTACAGGTTACAAGAATTGAGGTTGGCCCCTTCCTCCGGTAAATGCAAAACATGGAGCATAACTATTCTGTAGTCAATTGAACGATTCGATCCGTTTGAATTATCTTGATTAAACACCCTCCTAACTTGCGTATACTATCTTTCTCTTTTTTTTGGTTTTTGTTTCCTGTTCAAAATAGAGTAGAAATAATCAGTAAATTTCAGTATCACACTGTTAACCGCAATACCATAATACTTTCTCTAATTACCACACCCGAGGTATATCTCACAGGTCATGGTGGAGGACTAGGTTTTGTCAATGAGAGCTACCTATAGATAATTAACAGCTCCTTAGTACAGTTGTGAACATGATATGACTATGACATGGCAAGCTTATATATGCTTACCTACTGAACTTCCCCCCCCAGAGCCAAGATGTTTCCATGCAACGTGTTTACCTAACCTACATGGACTAGGTATCTATCCGTTAGTCAATAATTTGGGAGGGCCTAGGTTGGGTAATTGGGAGGGGTCAATCCTCAGCTACTCTGTTCCCGCCCGCCGCGAATCGGGACACAGACGATGGTAAGCACTGAGCCAGGTTGCGTCACTGGTCGCACGCTCCCCAACAAAGCTTCAAGTATTAGCTCCACAGTCCCCGCGTTCGAAATCCCGAGCTTCGGCCTTACATGGCACAACTGACTGTCTATATGTAGTACTCCCTCTGTTGAAGTTATCGTCTGCTATTGTTAATTGGGTCAAGGCTACGAGTCAGAGTGTAGAACGTTAAATTGGTGATCAATCGACAACAGAGGTCATATCCCACGGTCTACGAGCTAGACCAGTGTACCACTCGAAGACTGGAGTTCGCTAGTCGACCAATCAGTTTTCCTTACGTGTAAGTGAGTATTAGCGACAAATCCCCGTGCAACTGAGTTATCACACTCAACCTACTTACTAGCCTGGACGCCCAAGGTGCACCTGAAGTGAGTATCACTGTCACGATTATTATGTTCATGTGGCCTAAACTAATCGAATTCCATAGCATTTGAAATAGTGGACATCCCCAGATAATAGGAGCAGAAACGGGATCTCCAGCCGAGATGAGTAGCGACGCCGTATCCGCTCCCGAAGGCGCGGGGATCATCGACCCCAAGTCGGATCCTCAGTACATTCAGTTCAGATGTCTACCACCAGGCGGCCAGCTAAACCGGTGGTCGCACATCATCACGAGAGAACATGATTTTCCCGCCTCTCAGGTATGTAATTAGAATCCTTGCTATAGCGTATGGCCTGAGAGCTACCTACTAAAGGGATTCCTTGATTTCTCTCGGGAAAACGGGTTATTCACACCAGAGTTGAAGGTTTGGATGTGAATGTTTTATTGACGATCCCGTGGCACGTAGGCTATGCTCTACGGCGCCGGAGTCCCGAATGAAGATATGATGAAAAATGCCCCTCACATCGGTATTGCTACTATATGGTGGGAGGGTAATCCTGTGAGTATAGCCTGTCACGGGCTTGCTGGGCACACAACTGACAGGCCACTCTCTTTCTACTCAGTGCAAGTAAGCCTCACTGCTATCAATCGCCCACACGGCATTATTGATGAATACCATTGATTATCATACTTACAACTTTAGCACACATCGTAAGCCGTTCCCCTTATCTTCTTCACCCTTCTCATTCCCCTTCACTATTATTATCATAACAAGAGCGAAACTAACCAGCGCAGTTCTCGAATTCGGCAAGATCGTGAAAAGGGGGGTCGAGAAGCAGAAGATGCTTGCCTGGCAGTACAACGCCGTGGGCGTCTCGGACGCCATCACTATGGGCGGTGAAGGTGAGGAAGGAATTCTAGCCTGGACAAACTATCCGAATCATCGTCGCTGACGAACCGATTAGGAATGCGCTACTCGCTCCAATCGCGCGATCTGATTGCAGATAGCATCGAAACCGTAACCTGCGCACAACACCACGACGCCAATATCTCTATTCCAGGATGCGATAAGAATATGCCTGGCGTCATCATGGCCGCGGCCCGTCATAATCGCCCGTTTATCATGATTGTAAGTTTAATACGCTCAATAGACGCTTCGGCTCAAACCAACCCTTTGAATCAACCCGCCTACGTTATGAGAAAATGGGAACATGCGTGCTGCGGGTGGATTAAGGCACTGATAATGATTGCTGTAGTACGGTGGCACGATCCGGAAAGGATACTCGAATTTACTAGAGCGTGATGTGAATGTCAGCACCTGTTACGAGGCAGCGGGCGCCTTCTCCTATGGCACATTGCAGGCTAAGACGAACGCCGGCGCCGCCGGTCGAACTGCGAGTGACGTGATGTCTGATCTCGAGCAACATGCCTGTCCGGGGGCTGGCGCATGCGGTGGCAGTAAGTTCTTCCGCACCTCGTTTCTTCGTCTCCTATCCATAAAAGTGCACACAAAAGAAGTATCATTAGCTGCGTCCATGTTGACTCTTCTATAGTGTACACGGCTAACACGATGGCCACGGCGATTGAGGCAATGGGCCTGACGCTCCCGGGATCCTCATCGTACCCGGCCCTATCGCCCGAGAAAGCGCGCGAATGCGAGCGGGCTGCTGAAGTGATTAAGACGACGATGGCGAAGGACATCCGACCCCGTGATCTTCTCACGAGGGAGTCCTTCGAGAACGCGCTCGTGATCACCATGATCCTAGGCGGCTCTACCAACGGCGTGCTGCACTTCCTCGCCATGGCCAACACGGCCGAAGTCCCGCTGACCCTGGAGGACGTGGACAGAGTCAGCAACAAGACGCCATTCCTGGCAGACCTGGCGCCGAGTGGGCGCTATTTAATGGAGGATCTGTACAAGATCGGCGGCACGCCCTCTGTCTTGAAGATGCTGATCGCCGAGGGGCTGAGTGAGTAATTCTCGGGACCATTCTCTTCTTGTGTGGGCAACTTTCAGAGTACAAGCTTTCCTTTTTGGGCCAAGACAGTGTCCGAAAGCTTCAAAAAAACCCTCACAAATCACGCCCAAAATGGCGATAACTGACTCCGAGTATTCTAGTCAACGGGGACATTCCTACGGTCACGGGGCGCACACTGGCCGAGAACGTGGCGGACTGGCCCAGCCTTCCACCCGATCAGCGCATCATCCGCCCCCTGTCGGACCCGATCAAGGAGAGCGGGCACATCCGCGTGCTGCGCGGAAACTTTGCGCCCGAGGGCGCCGTAGCCAAGATCACGGGGAAGGAGGGGCTGAGCTTCACAGGCAAGGCGAGGGTATTCAACAAGGAGCACGAGCTCGACGCCGCGCTGTCCAGGGGCGAGATCCCGCGCGACGAGAACCTGGTGTTGATCGTGCGGTACGAGGGCCCAAAGGGCGGCCCGGGGATGCCGGAGCAGTTGAGGGCCTCGGCCGCGATCATCGGGGCCGGGTTGAAGAATATCGCGCTGGTTACCGACGGGCGGTACAGTGGTGCGAGTCACGGTTTTATCGTAGGTTCTCCTCATGTGGCTCCTCTTTATCTCGATAAGTCGTTGCACTAACTAGGTAACTAACCTCACCGCAGGTCGGACACGTAACCCCCGAAGCCGCGGTCGGAGGGCCGATAGCGCTGGTGCAGGACGGGGACACGATCGTGATAGACGCGGTGAAGAACCGCATCGACATCGCGAATGCGGACGACGCCGAGCTGGCTGCACGGAAGCACGCTTGGAAACCGCCCGTTCCCAAGGTTAGGCGGGGTGCGTTGGCCAAATATGCCCGGCTTGTCGGGGATGCTAGTCATGGCGCTGTTACGGACCAGTGGGAGAGTTGAGATGTGAGATGAGGTGGTTATACATAGGTAGGAATTGGCATGATAAGTTCCAGTCATATGGTTGTATCAATGTGAGTAGTAAATTCTGCCTCAGTATCAAGTGGTAAGGGGTTTCATAATGAGATTCCCTTGCGTCCAGTATGTAGAGTATGTCCCAAGAGCGTTATCATGAGGGGGTGTAAGTCGTTTTCTTGACATGCCTCGCAACATATACTGATCCTAGCAATTCAAGTTTATAGTAACTCGTCACCTACCTAGGTACTTAAGGTATGACGTTGTGTTTGCGGTTAAGGTATGTATTTCACTAAGATGATCGGCAATAGGGGTCTGGCCCAGGGCCAGAGACGCTAAGCTATGTTAGGCTTAGCCAAGCCACAACTCTATTTCGCACAGCCACATATCGCGGGGTCGGCTAACGCGGGGCAAGCCAAAACTTTTTTAATCGCCCAAGGTTATTTCCTGTCTTCGCGCAGCCTTCGTGTTTTCAGAACCCGTTTCCCAATTGGGGATATTTTTTTTTGTCGATTCCCACTGTTATAGATCGCCATGTCGAAACGCATAGCCGAAACTGGCGAGGGGGAGGCCCCTCTCAAGGGAGGCGATCGCCCCGAGCCCATGGATGTAGATGACAACAAGGAAATGGGAGATTTCGAGGACGAGTTTGAAGACGAGTTCGAGAGTGAGGATGAGATATTCGAAGCAGGCGTCGACGGCCGACCCGACGCCGAGCGAGAGGCCGAGGAGCGCGCGGCGGGCGCCATGGACGTCGACAGTAACGGCACCTTCATCGTCGGGCGCAACAAGCTCGAGCAGGGCCAGCACCTGGCGCCCGACCTGGGCACGTACGAGATGCTGCACAACCTCAGCACGCCGTGGCCCTGTCTGTCGTTCGACATCGTGCGCGACGGCCTGGGTGACAAGCGCGAGCGGGCGTATCCTGCAACCATGTACACCGTGGCCGGCACGCAGGCCGAGGGTAGTCGCGCCAAGGAGAACCAGCTGATGGTCATGAAGTTCAGCGGCCTGAGCCGCCAGCAGAAGGACGACGACTCTGACTCGGATGGCGATGACGACGACGGAGATGACGAGGAAACCGACCCCATCCTCGAACACAAGGCCATCCCCCTGACCTCCACCACAAACCGCATTCGCGCCCACCAAATCCCCTCCTCGGACCCCTCCAAGCCGCCAACCACCTTGACGGCCACCATGACCGAGTCTGCCCAGGTCTTCATCCACGACGTGACGCCGCATATCGCCTCTTTCGACAACCCCGGCACCATCATAACGCCCCAGCAGAACAAGCCCATCTCAACCATCAGAGCTCACAAGTCCGAGGGCTATGCGCTAGACTGGTCGCCCCTCGTACCGGGCGGGAAGCTTCTGACGGGAGACAATGACGGTTTGATATATGCCACTACACGGACAGACGGCGGAGGCTGGGTGACGGATACAAGAGCTTTCCAAGGCCACACCAGCAGCGTTGAAGACATTCAATGGAGCCCCCAGGAAGCCTCCGTGTTCGCCTCAGCTTCGAGTGACGGTACCGTCCGTGTATGGGACGTGAGGAGTAAGAGCAGGAAGCCGGCCATCACCGTGCAGGTCAGCCCAACCGACGTCAATGTGATCTCATGGTCAAGGTTGACAACCCACCTACTGGCCACCGGTGCCGACGATGGAGTATGGGGCGTCTGGGACCTGCGCCAATGGAAGGGGGGCGCAGACAAGCCCAGCCCCATCGCAAGCTTCGCTTACCACAAGGAGCAGATCACCAGTGTCGAGTGGCATCCGACAGATGACAGCATGGTTGCTGTTGCGGCGGGAGACCATAAAGTCACGTTGTGGGATCTTTCCGTTGAACTGGACGACGAGGAGAGCAAAGATACAGCCGGCGTCAAGGATATGCCTCCCCAGCTTCTCTTCGAGCATATTTCCGAATACGCGAAGGAAGTGCATTGGCATCCCCAGATACCCGGCACCATCGTCGCCACGGGCCAGGAGTTCAGTATATTCCGACCTATCCCTGTGGTTTACGGCATTCACGGGAAATAATATTTAGGTTAATCCAGAAGCCTCAAGACAAGACGATTTCGATGAATTCAAGGGACAAGCTCACCCATCCACTGTCTTCTCCTCCTAGGCTAAATATCACGCCAGTTGAGGGGATACACAACCCTTCTCAGGGGCGAATTAAAGGAATCTACAACCTTCTTCCGTGGGTTTTCTCAGAAGACTGGCCCTCATCTTCACAATATCGCGAGGTTGAATGACATCAGCTACTGTAGTCGAGTTTGTAGAGCCACAGGACATTGCTAGACATAGTGTGCAGAATGACTCATGTAACACCCGACCAAATACAGACCGAGGTGGAGCGACGACAGATACACCGTAATTCGCTCTCTTTTCTGCGCTATATATAGCGAGTTACAAGAGATTATTAGGATATGTACGCCGCTTAGGTGCTATCTATTTTCAGTATCAAGCCATGAGGGAGGGATTACCTTTGTTGTCAGGAAGGGCAAAAATGAATAGTTGAAGCCGTTTGTATAGTGGATAATACCGGCGGTAGCAATCGTGGCAAAAGACCTGCGAATGTTATATGCGAGCTCTTCCACCACTATATGAACAATGAACGTTGAATCGATTAACTATACCCGCCTCTGCCTGTCATCTCAACCCTAAAGTTCCGGGCGTTTTGTCTATGAACTATTCGTGCTGTATGAGCTCTTTAACTATTTATACCCATATTTCTTTCGATAGCCACGGACTGACAGCCTTGTTTCTCTTCATTTCTGTCTATCTGTCTATGCTTAGCATGTCCTGAGTTATATCTCTCTAGATGTTGAATAAGTCCGGTGCTTCTCCCTAAAGCTGCCTTGAATGCTTCTCGCCCAGCAACAATTTAAAGTAGACTTCAAGACCTTCCGATCAGGACACACAGTTCTCAGTCTACGAATAGTCAATATTGTTATCCGAGATAGGGGATACACGCCCCTAGAACAGGAGCTAACATCTCAGCCGGAAAAAGTCTCACCAGAACCGCTTACTAACTACTCTGAGCATGTGCCATGTCACAATATTTAGCGGTCGCCAAGAGTCGGGCATTACAAGTAAGGGAAAAGTATCAAAATAACCCTTGCCGCATAGACGAGAACCAGTCAAGTTCGCGACCAAATGATCAGCCCAAACCTCTCTTACAGAAGGCACCAACTAATTCGACAATAAAAGTATCATTGCAGACTAGGTACCTAGTATACCGGGTGCCAGCAACTATCGAGGCGGACAGATGATTGGGAAGGCAAGCGAGGCCACCTAAGGTCACAATTATGAGCAGGATAGTAACCCTGCCCGGCTCACTGGAAACCGGCACAGCACGGCACGGCAAGGGTGAGGGTTCTCGTAGCTAGTCCGTCTTACCCGCTGCCTAAGACCAATAAGAAGGGGCCATTCTCCCGATTTGGAAAGTGGTTCTCTTGAGGGCTTACAGTGTGCTTCTTTTTGTCTATCATGGCCGTGGTATCAATTCCCTTGGACTACAGGGGGAGGGGGAGTCTTAGGATCTCGTATAATGAAAAACGTCTTTGCCGGTCCAGATCAGTAGTATCCCACGCTGGGGCTCATACAGGCTACGGAGTAGATGGTGTATCGCATAGTCATATTCATGTACTCGCGAAGGATGAGTCGACGGAAAAACCAAAGGATGATAGGAAGGCGAGTAAGGCGATGGCGGACATGGTAGCTGGAAATTGCAAAATACCTAAGTAACGCCCATCGTGGCCACCTCACCTCGACTGGGCCCGCGTTGTATATAAATGTTTCATTACCCGCCGACGACTACGACGCCTCGTTTGACAAGAAACAAATAAGATAAAACTAAATATGTATTCTGACACGGACTCCGAGATGCCGTGGAGGTAGCCGCATGAGATTATCTAAGCATTAATAATTATTTCCTGCAAGCCAGCTCAACATGTGTTATATTACAGCGACTGTGGTTCCTCTTAGCACTTTATTTAGCACATGTGTATGTTACGAGAGGTAGCAAGGGAGCTAACATGCGCTGTCCTAAATATATTGACACGGGAGACTTGAGGGAATGCCCGAGGCACTGGTTGATGTCTTGGAAGACTGCGGACTCATCGGACATCAATTGTTGGATTTCGTGCTAGATAATCCGTCTCTCTGAAATGGAACATAACTATAATGGCCAAAATGACTCTTGTCTTGCCCCCTCTGAACTTTTTGTCTAATCGCCTGCCTCGCCTGCCTCGACCTGAGCTTCTACCAACTCTTAAGCAAGTAATTCCGTTAGTCTTAATTACATATTGCAGACCATCTCAAGCACTCTACCTAGGACATCTCCCGCCATCCAAGCTAGCGGGACATAGAACGGCACGGCCTATCTATCATCGCTAGCCATATTCACAAGAGCCCAACATGGGACCCCATGGAAACCTACGATCACGCACGCTGGGCCCAGGCCGAGAAAACCGTTCGTGATGACCGGTGATGTGGACCAGATAGATGGGCCCCTACCCGGCCAATCGGACGCATCAGGAAGGTAGGTACATACCTAGGTATCCACGAATTCTTCGCATGCATACCGTGATGTTTCTCCTAGCTTTCTCATCCGAGAACAATTCGACCGGCCTTCTCTTCTCTCGGTCGTAAGATCGCCATGTCTTCCTATCTCAATTGGCCTGCCTGGGGTTTTGAAAGCTCCCACCCCCGCGGCTGGCTTTTCTGGCTAGTTGCTTCTCTCCTCCTGTACGTCCCGTTCTGCGCCATCGTACGAAGACACCAGATGCAACGTACGGCGAGGAGGCACGGCTCCCCCGAGACCATGACGTTGGAGGAAGCGTATGTCATCAAGTGCTGGCTGGCCGAGCATGAGTTCCCGTTGGTATTCACCGCGGCGATAAACTCGGTGTTCTTCAAGGTAGGTGGGATCGAACAGCCAAATGAAATAAGGGTTTCGCGCGGTAGATAACAACACAAAGCTGAGGATAACTAAACTGCTCACGGCAGGCCGAGGGCATCCCGTCAATAGCGAAACTCATCGCCCGCGCCGCGCGACGTTCCTCCTCCTCCTCTTCTAAAGACCCCGGAAAGAAGAGTCCGAGCGGCGGCCCCAGCGTGACGCCGTCAGACATCCTAGGCCGTCCCGGCGCCCCGGCGACGGCAGCGGCGGTCGCCCGGGTGAACCGGATCCACGCGCTCTACCGGCCGTCGGGCGCCATGTCCTCCGCCGACCTGCTGTACGTGCTGAGCCTGTTCGCGCTCGAGCCGGGGCGGTGGGTGGCGCGGTTCGAGTGGCGGGGGCTGACGGCCCGGGAGCGCTGCGCGCTGGCCACGCTCTGGAAGGCGTTGGGCGAGGACCTGCGCGTCCCGTTCGACGCGCTGCCTTCGTCGGGGAAGGAGGGGTTTCGCGACGCGCTGCATTGGCTTGCCGAGCTCGAGGAGTGGGCGCGCCACTACGAGGCGAGGAATAGGGCGAGGACGCCCGAGAGCATCTTCCTTGCTGAGACGCAGTTGGATGCGCGGACGAGGAACGTCCCGAGGTGCCTGAGGCGTGTCGCGCGCGGTTTTGTTGCTGCGCTTATCGAGCCGGGGCTCAGGCAGGCTATGGGGTATGTTTTTATTTCGCAGTTTTGTATGATTTGAGGTGCTGTGTTGTGTTGTGTCTTGGTCGAGGGTTGGATGTTTAGACTACCTAGTTGCTAACCGGAGCCGGTGCGAAGGATCGAGACTCCCCCGGCGGCGTCTGTGTTTGTCGTCGAGAGTATCGTCCGCGTCCGCAAGTTCATACGGCGTTATTTCGTCTCCCCTGTAGTGCTGGTGAGGGGATATGTATAGGTGCGGTTGATAGTGGTGGTTCTTCACTGCTACTGGATGAAACGAGGACGAGTACCTAGACTAATTAGTTCTCATTCTCTCTCTTGCGGACGGGGGGACCGTTGTTTCAGGAATGATAGCCAGTTGCTAGGTATCGGCCGGTTTAATTGACTTGTTATCTAAGAGTTCGAGGTCTTGTGAGCTTGACGTAAAATAGGATTATAGAGGCGTAAGATGCATTATGATTAGCTGGAATGGCTGCGTTAGATATATATGTTTTCAGTTATTCCTAACGATTGTACATGATGCATCCTTTGACTAGTCGTCTAAACCACTCTTAAGAGGATCCCAGCAAACCGGCGCATACTCGGTGGTTTCTAGCTCTGCCATGTCTTCCTTGGAAAGTTCAAAATCGTAGAGCCCCGCGTTCTCCTTGATGCGAGAAGGCGTCACGCTCTTCGGCAGCGGCATCAGACCTTTCTGCAAGCTCCATCGGATCAAGATCTGAGCCTCTGTTTTGCCATGCTTCTCAGCCAACTTTACCAGCGTCTTGTCGCCCCATCGCGCCCCCTGCACGACGGGCGAGTAAGCCTCGCAGGCAATATTCCGCTTCGCACACCAGTCGACGATGTCATTGCGAGCGCACCAGGGATGAATCTCGTATTGACCGACGGAGATAACACCGCCATTACCTCGCTCGGCTTTCAGCTCGGCGATGTGCTGCTCAAGCTCGTCTAGATGATGAACGCCATAGTTGCTGATGCCGATTGAGCGAAGCTTCCCTTCCTCGACGCCCTCGACGAGGGCCTTCCAGGCACCCTTGCGGGCGGCTGAGCCACCATAGGGAGCGTGGAGCAGCATCAGGTCGAGGTAATCAACGCCGGCGGCCTTCAAGCTCTTTTCGATCTGCTCTTTCGTGGCCTCATATCCGCCCTTTATGGCGGAAGGGGGGATTTTGGAGGTGAAGAAGATCTCGGAACGAGGTAGTCCGCTCGCCCGCAGGGCCTCGCCGACACCAGCTTCGTTGCGGTAGGCGGCGGCGGAATCGATGTGGCGGTAACCGACCTTGAGAGCTTCAAGGCAAGCCTTCTGGGTGCCCTCTGGCGGTCTAGTGCACGGTTAGCAGAAAAGATCATAAAATGGCGAACGCAGGTCGCGATGGACGCGGCATACGTTTGGTATACCTGAATAGAGAGGCGTCAGTATAAGTATACCTAGGTATGAGCGCTGGCTAGAGCCGCCAACAGAACCGGGATATACGAACACCGAAGCCTAAGCGGGGGATCTCATAGCCGCTGTTCAACTTGAACGTCGAGTTGATGTTGTAAGCGGAAGCCATGCTGTCGCAAACGAAGACGGTGGTCAGTGATTCAGGTCTTGCGTTCTATTCAGACACGGGAAGAGACGGTATTTCTACATACGTCCAACGCCTGATCATTAAATAAAGACGATATAGGTATAGAGGAAGAAGAGAGAGAAAGGGCGTTGAGTGAAACTTGATAAGGTATGAGGAGTCATGGACCAGGACGCTCTACTTATATCATACTAGGTAATATGGCTCCGTAAAATGCCCTATTAGTAAGGGTATTCGGCGATAGCATGGAAAGTGGAAGCGGGTCATCGGCCCCGGAGCTGCTTTGAAATGATGTATAGTACTACTGTATATACAGCTCACCATGATGGACAAAAAGAGATGGAAAAGGAAGAGGCCAGGTTCAGTGTCACATCGATGCATACAATCACACCTCCATACCTATTGCTGTGACTTTTCCTTTCCTCTACACCCAGAGCTTAGGTACCTACTTAGGTAAGTATGTACAGTAGGTACCTAATCGATAGCGCGGGGTAGGTGTGCTTAGTGCGGGGCATTCTTGTGTCACATCATTACTGTATCTAGGTACGCATAGGTAGGTATCTACCTAGGTATAATTATAATTAAGGTATTGTCGCTTCGGCATTGTTGAGTTTCGTTTTTATCACCGAGGCGCGCAACCATACGAAAGCTCAGACAAGCCCAGAATACACCGATAACGACATACACATATCACACTCACCTCTTCTCCAATCACCGTGTGACTTAATATAGCGAACGGAGGAGCCCAGCTCGACCAGCTTCACCGTCGCCATGCAGCTTGTCGGCTCCAAGACGTCACAGCGCCTGGAGGAGGTGGGCGAGGGCAGCTTGACGCTGCTCCCCATCGATCCAGAAGATATGGTAACTAGACTCGTTGACATGTGAGACCCTCCCCGGGCCTCTCAAGCTAGACCCGTCAGCCCAGCTCTGATATCTCTGACAGTGGCACGCCAACAACCTGATCGGCCCCCAGGACGTCATCAAGGCTCACGCCATCCGCAAGGTCACCACCGAGTCCAAGACGGGCAGCACCGCCTCCGAGCGCGTGCACACCGACCTGACCATCCGCGTCACCTCCACCTTCTTCGATCCCGCCGCCTCGCAGCTGCACGTGTCGGGCACCGTCATCGTCGAGAACGCCTTCGTCAACATCGGCCAGTACCACACCCTCGACCTCGAGCTCAACCGGCCCTTCACGCTCTGGAAGAAGTACGGTTGGGACTCGGTGGCCCGGGAGACCCTGTCCGACGCCCTCAAGCAAGACAAGGATGGCGCCGTCGCCGCCGTCGTCATGCAGGAGGGCATCGCCAACATCTGCCTCATCACCGAGTTCCGCACCGTCCTCAAGCAGCGCGTCGAGAGCACCATTCCCAAGAAGCGGTCGGCCAGCTCAGACCAGGACTCGGGCATGCGCCGCTTCTTCGAAAAGACCCTGTCCACGCTGACGCGCAGCATCGACTTCTCCAAACAGCGCCCGCTGCTGTTAGCCAGTCCCGGGTTCGTGGCCGGCGATTTCAAAAAGTACATTGCTGACGAGGGGACGCGCCGGGGCGATAAGACTATGTTGGCCATGGTCAAGCAGGCAACGGTTGTGCATTCGAGCTCGGGCCACCTGCATAGCCTCAACGAGATCCTCAAGAGTACCGAGGTCACAGCCACGATGAAGGACATGAAGTTCTCCAAGGAGACGAGGTTCATGGACGACTTCTTCGACAAGCTGCGCAAAGACGACGGCCGGGCTTGGTACGGCACGGTGCCGGTGGAAAGGGCGGTCCGGGAGGGCGCGGTTGGCCGGGGCGGCGGGGTGTTGCTCATCAACAACTCGCTGTTCCGAAGCCTCGATATCGCGACGCGGAAACGCTACGTGTCGATGGTGGACAAGGTAAAAGAGGACGGCGGAGACGCCAGGATCCTGAGCAGCGACCACGAAAGCGGTCAGCGGCTGGACGCTTTAGGCGGCATCGCCGCTCTCCTCACATACCCCATCCCCGACCTAGACGAGGACGAGGACGAGCAGGCCAACGCTCACGAAGAAGCCGGCAACCAAGAATTGGTAATATGATGTGGTCTAGCGCATTCCCCAGTTTGCGGCCCGAAACCGAACACTTCTCGTCTCACCTTAAGGGTGACATGTTTGTGAACACACGATACGCTCGGCTTGCATTAGATTGTTTGACATTCATGCGTGGTTTCTACGTGATTGGTAACACGCTCGCTTTATCGAGCGTGATAACAAGCCATTTTGCAAATCCCCCCCACGGCTATTGAATCTCAATTTTAGATAACATGTACTAGGTACTTTATGTTTGTCGTAACATTTTCATGAGAGATTCAGCAATACTTACTCACGAAACACACTGAATAAACAGCTGCAGTAGCGTGGATACCCCAGGCCCTACGTCATTACCCCTTCGACCTCAAGAACTATGGGTCAGTGCCCAGGTGCTTCGCCCAATCATCATGCAATTTTTCAAGCCACAGCAAGCCGCTTGTTACCAAAAGAGAAGGCCAACCGTCACGATCAAGATCACAGTCCACTATGGTAAGTTAGTGGGTTACATTCATGACATCGACCAGCTTTGCCGTGCCATTCGACTCTGGAGTATCGCTAACAGCATACGGCCGAAGGACAGCTGGTCCTGTACCACAAATCATCTATTCATTACCATAGTTTATATAACATAGTCGACAGGGCGACATCGTTATCGAGAGCACGATACCTACATATCGTACATAGCCACTTTTGAGTCGGATGTCTGTGTCCGTAAAAAAGAAGCAATAAAGAAAGAGAAAAGAAAAGGAAAAGAAAGGGCGACGGGAGGGATAATGGAATATGTCGTCGATCGTCTCTCTGACCGCCCCAGGCAACGACATTTCAAGACACCGCCCTGCCTCCCCGCCTGATCCTGCGCCGCCGCCGCCTCTCTCGTCCCACGATAATCACTCGCGCGCCAAGGCCAACGCCGCATCTGCCACCGCGCCTGCCGCAACCGAGCCCAGCGTGAACAACAGAGATGGGACCGCCCGCCCACCACAGTCGACGGCATCGTCATCTGGGGATGCCGGTGCGTACCCCTCTCCTGGCGTGTAGCCCTATGGAGTAGTAGCGCGAGGAGGGAAGAAAGGAGCAGTATGCTGACGGGGTAAACCTCGGCGGGTTCTAGGCACCGACATTTCCCAGCGCCCAGCATCGACGCCAACCCCGGTAAAGAAGGATAGAGCGAAAACCGCCCGCAAGGACGCCGCTTCGGCTATCTCAAAGGAGATCACCAATGAACCCGCAGATTCCAGAGACTCTATTAAAGACGACGTCCGAGATCAAAGAGCAGCCGCCAATGGACGAACCACATCCCCCATCCACCGCACCAGCTCCGTGGACCCTTTGTCGCATGTACGTCGAAAGCCATTTCCCGCCGCCACCCCTCATCTCCATCGGCCTCCTATTGTTGCTGCTGCTGCTACTGCTGCTACTACTACCACCTCCCAAGTTCGATCAATTGTCTTGTATCATGGACACCAGCCTAACATAACTCTAGCATATCTTCACAAGAACCAACACTGAACGTACCATCACCTCGCGACTCCTCAATCCCACGCGTCCGGAGAGCCCTTCCAATGAGACCGCATCGCGCCCGGGCCCCGACGTCCCCAACAAGCCGTCTGCCGTCCAACCTGACTCGGCCAGAGACAAGAAGTATGCGCTTCCCGAAGTCTAGAAAATCCGCCTGCTAATGCCCTTTTGTTTGCTTGTTACAGAAAAGGTGTCTCTTTCCTCAGTCGACTGAGCATGATAGGTGGCAAGAAGAAAGATGAGGATATTCTGGATAACGAATCCGAGATCGGCGAGCAGAGGACTGAGGGTGCTAACGCCGTCGCCTTCTCTTCCGCCCTCTATATCCCCCACCACAAGCAGCCACCGCGCTATATTCGAGTTCGCACCCAGAATAGGAAATCTAAGGAGTTTGACCGCATCTTTCTCGCCCAGGAATTGGGAGGGGCGCGTTCCTCGCCGCCCACTGGACAGCCTACGTCTGTAAACGGGGACCCTCCCTCTGGGCAACAGGCCAAAGCCGATTCCACCTCTGGTGGACCCATATGGGCGGTTGAATTCAGTCACGATGGTAGATTTCTTGCGACTGGTGGTCGAGACCGCGTCCTGCGGGTCTGGGCTGTGATCGCTACGGAAGAGGATCGCAAGGCCTACGATGACGAAGCGAACGCCGACACGGAAAAAGAAGAGCGCCTCAGTGCGCCCGTTTTTCACCCGCGACCAGCTCGCGAGTTCAAGGGGCATGAGGGCGACATCTTAGATCTGAGCTGGAGCAAGAACAACTTCCTTCTCTCTTCATCCATGGATAAGACCGTCAGATTATGGCATCTGAGTCGGCGAGAGTGTTTATGCACGTTCAAACACAAGGACTTCGTGGCTTCCATTGCTTTTCACCCCCGGGACGACCGCTTCTTCCTCGCGGGGTCGCTTGACTCTAGCTTACGGTTGTGGAGCATACCCGACAAGGCCGTCGCTTACTCGAGCCAGTTATCCGACATCATTACGGCTGTGGGATTCTCCCCAGATGGCAAGACAGCGATTGCTGGGACCTTGCATGGTTTCTGCATGTTTTACGACACAGAGGGGCTGAAGCCGGTCAGTCAGTTACACGTGCGGTCCTCGCGAGGCAAGAATGCCAAGGGGAGCAAGATCACGGGCATCCAGACGATTAATTTCTCACCTAATAACGCAGACAGTGAAGTTAAGTTGCTGGTCACTTCGAATGATTCACGTATCCGCATCTACAACTTGGCCAACAAAACGCTCGAGGCGAAACTCAAAGGCCACGAGAATGCGTGTAACCAAATTCGAGCAAGCTTTAGTGACGACGGAGCGTTTGTCATTTGTGGCAGTGAAGATCGGAAAGCTTTCATATGGTCAAGGGCAATACTTGAGTCGGACAGCAGAGAAAAACGGCCGTGTGAATATTTCGAAGCTCATTCCGACGTTGTGACAACTGCCATCTTTGCGCCGACGGCCACACGCCAACTGCTCCAAGCGTCCCAAGACCCCATTTTCACTCTTTGCAATCCTCCCCCAGTCACCTTGCGAAGTAAGGAAGAGTCGACAGCCAACCTGGGGACATATGACGCCCAATCAGAGTATTCCGACAAGACTAGAAAACCTGAAGAGTCGCCCGCCTTTATTTCTCGTTCTGCTCACCCTGACGGCCAAATCATCGTGACAACAGATAACTCTGGCCTTATCAAAGTGTTCCGGCAAGACTGTGCCTTTGTCAAACGACGGCATGACAATTGGGAAACGAACTCCACCTTTTCAAGAAAGCTCGGTCGGGACAGGTTGCTTCTTGCCAGAGCCGGCAGTATCGTAACAGGAACCAGCGTGAGCAGTCGCGATCCGCATTCCCGACGTGGTTCGCTCTCGCAACCTGTTCAAATCAATTCGGACAGGATCAACACTTGGCGCCATGGAGTTGAGGGTAATCCTAGTCGACCATTGTCTGTGACACTTGCCAATACTACTACGACGACCCCTGCTGGTAGCGTGCGGTCGCCGTCACCAACAAAAACAACTCGCACGCCCGTATCGCCAACCAGAGCGAATCCTTCGGAAGCACGGAGACAACTCGGCAATATATCATCGCCTATCCTACAACCCACAAGTCCGACCCCAAGCATTCACTCAAACAGGACGAGCGAGCCACCCCGAGAGACAGAGACATCCGTCCCTCCCACCCCTAGCTTCTCCTTCCGCACCATCGACGATGACGCCGATGATCTGCGTCTCGACTCTGTCGGCGCAAGCTATTCGTTCTGGAACCTCAATAAATGGCGCAACATGAGCCAGGGCCGCAGCAACGGACACAACGGCGCGAACGCTTCGCTCTCAAGACAAGAGCGATCTGCAAGCGGCTCCCTTAGCCCAGACGACGCAACATCACACGTGACGTACGGGCGAAAGCGCTCGGAAGCCGATGCGAACAACAATAGCCTTTCCTCAGATCGGCGGAGAAGTGGCCGTGCTAGTGTCAGCCGGCTCTGGCCCTCGCCACTCGAGGAGCGAGATGAGAGCGAAGGGTTCCTGACCCCGCCCGAACGCGTTATAACGAACCGTACGGGGTCCATCGTCAGCCAGCTCAGCTCGGAACTCACGGCCAGCGACGAGGGCGAGGAGATGGAGTGCGTCAAGTGCGGGAACCAAGACTTCCGCGCCAAGAGGGTCGGCGGCATGCAGAGGTTGCTGTGTGGCAAGTGTGGGCGTATGGTCGATATTTGATGTACATTGAATGATTGTCATGGGTTTGTTGTTGTGTTGCATACATACATACATAGATGGCGGTAGCGAGCGATTTGTTTCTGGTCATTGTAGCCCGTTCCGGTATTTGATGGAGTTTAGGTAAGAGGGGACAGCGACATAGGGGGGAAGCGAATATTTGATGTTGTGTACTTCTGCATACCTGCGTTGAGTTTTTTTTTTGTACATATGAAAAGAGAATACAGTAACATATTTAGTATCTCGTGCTATACTGTGGAATGGCATGGTTTTTATATAATATCGTCCTAAGGGTCCGGGAAATAATTGCAAGGTATGGTTTGATGGCTGTCTTGTTGTTTACAGCTGCGTTTTACGTATGAACTTAATATTTAGATAGATTAGTACTGTATCCTCATGTAATACAGGCCCCGGCCTATCGAGAAAAGATGCCGACCCCTATAAATACACAACGCCCTAACTTAGCTTCTGTTCCCTTGGAATTTCTGGAAGTTGAATCTGGGTTCCCCCCTGGACCTCCGATTATTAGGGGCTGCGCCCCTAGTTCAACAATATACTTAAGTAAGCCTTGTATTCGTGTTTGGATAAGTGGCCGTTAGTGACCATGTTTACTATTGTAGTACGCAAGCTACACAGTTGATTTTAGTGCGAATACGTTGTGGTTGATGCCTTAAATAAACTCTGATTAATTAGCTAGTTGTAGAGTCCGTATAGGCTAATAAAAAGCCCGATTATTTTTATAAAGTTTTAGGGTATTATTGTTAAAACTTTTCAAGCTTTGCTTTCCCTTACACTTAATTATTGTTGCTAATACGTGTTCGGAAAAGCAAAGCGTTCTAATAAATGTGCGATGAACCCCCTTTACACCGTTAACTGTTTTCTATAAGTGTTATTGTTAGTTGTTAGGTGTAAAACCTTTTCAAAGAGACCTACCTACAGCTCATGTTAGCGGTTCAATTAGGCGAAGCCGGGTAGTCACAGTGCTAGGCCTATATAAGAGAATTAAGAATGCGTATGATACTTTACCTGGTGTTCATTAAGCAGCAGCTAGAAGTGTCTGTCGCCTCTATACCTATGATACCTTAGTACCTACTGTTACATGATAGGGTTTCTAAGTCCAATGTTACCTAGAGCCAAGTCATCGACTCCCCCCGAGGAAAAGTAGATATACCAATCATTCTGAGTACTACGCGACGTCAATTTGCGCCCTGGCGTGGAGAGTCCCCCACTGCATTAACACTGACCATCGCCAAGGACGCGGGGTTGCCGGCATGCCAGTTTTCTCGCTACCTGAATGTATTGCTAGGAGAAATTCTTGTCGTTTGTCGGCTTCTCAATATCCATCATAACACATAATACCTCGGGTCATTTAACGAGCCTAAAATGTCCCTAGGTAGCAAAGCTTTCGCACCCTCGCGATCCTATGCACGATATTACCACACTAGTCACTATGTTGGGTAAATAGCCAACAAGTATTTAACGTAAATTAAATACGCGCCGCATCCCATCAGAGGTGCTGTTTTCATACGCTATACTTTAAAATATCAGTCCCTATCTAGGCTCTATCTGATCAATTCCTTTTTAGAAGTTCTGCTAAGCTCGGCTCAGTGTGCTTGAAATTAAAATATAGGGAAGTACTGCACATGACCATACACTAATTAGTAGGAAGTCTGTTGAATCATTGCCTGCTTTAACTGCAAACAAGATGGTCGCGACGAAAGTTGATTGTTATGAGAATAGAAGGCGATGATTTTGGCATGAATCACAGTTCGCATAGCAATAACGTAAGTGGAATTCGGGGGGTGTATATGCTGACTGAAGCCTTGAGGATTAAGCCACGTGGGGAACCTTGGAAAACAGTTGCAAGCCTTGTAAGCTAAATATCCCCCCAAGCTTGAATGTCATTGAAGCTGCTTGTGGCTTGATCGGAAAATCTCGTTGGTAAGTTTGCAACCCTCCTATGCACCTAAAACATTTCACCACGTCTATCTAATCATCTCTGGGACCCTTGGATCTCCCGTCCATTAACATTGTTCCCTTGCCGAACTTTGCTCTCTTCGTCGACTGTACCCTTGTCCCTGAACTGGGAACCTGCCTGCTCATATTCGCCGTGCGTAGCGTTTACAATTCTATTTCCCTCGTCCAATTCAGATCTGCCTCTCACAGTGAGACTGTTCTCAAAAGTGGAGGAACCTTGGTTGATTTTGAGAGTCGGCTGGGACCCAATAGGCGGATACATGGAAGTCTGCGGAGGGCTTGAATGCGAGTACTGCTGTTGGGGGCTGCTAACATCATATTTAGTCAAATTCACGATAAAATACTCTCAGTATTAATTCATACCAAGGCCCAGGACCCAACCTTCGGGCCCAACCGGTTAGGGGCTGTTGCTGGGCAGAACTGGTATTACTGTCAGCAAGGTCGGTGAAGTACGTCATCTTTTGTTCCAGACCTAGCTCCAACTGTCGTTGGTTGGTAAGGGGGGCTGTGCTGAGTTACAAGTCAACATTAATCAATGAGCTGCAATATGTCGACTTCAGTTTCTTACGTGGTTCGAGATGACTGCAGGAATTTAAGTGTCTCAATTTTGATCACTCATTGTCGTAGTTAAATGCAGCTGAACATACCATGCTGTTCGATTGTTCGACAATGGGTCCGCCCTTAAGTACGAAAATGTACAGGTTGAGTTTTTTCAAAGTAGGTACTCCGTAGCGAGAACTATGCAAGTGTCTGTAGGTATCAATGTCGATTTCCGGAAGGAAGCGCTGTTTTTATAGCCCACGACATCCTACTACATGCAGTTCTATATTTTATGCACGCCTTCGCAATATAGCGCCCTGTGAATGCAGATCTCTCAATGCACCGAAGATACCGTCGTCAACAGATTTCCTATTGTCCTCATTATTGGACAGAAGTAATTTATGCTTCTCGGTGCGCCGGGCATATGGACGTAATGTGACCAATGCCGCCTCGAAATGACCTTTGTAGGGCATTTTTGGCTTCTGCCTGCCTGGAGAATGTAACCTTGTGGGTAGCATTAAGGCAGAATACCGTCGTGATCAATGGGAAGTGGATATTTACTTGTAACGACCCATACCGGCCTCTGATACTCCAAACAATATCCTACTCTTAGGGGCCTATCGTAGCCAAGATCGGCCCGTCTCGTTGACGCCGGCGTGGCTAAGCAATTCTTTTGATCATTACCTCGAGTAATACTGGTGACTACGGCTGTTCTCCTACTAAGATGACTTTGCTGTTCGGTAATTAGATCCAACCATAAGTATGCCCTTTCGGGCCTTTCCCCTAGGTTTGACACACTGTTTATTGCTTGGTGGCTAAGCTCTCGGTGTATGCACCGCTCTATGGACTAGATTTACAGAGTATATAATACAGGTCTTAATATAAGGCATCAGCCTTGGACACAGATGCTTTCAAAATTTGTCCCCGCCGTTTTATTCAGTCACCCGCACAAAATCTCTTCAAAAGCACATCTATCTGGCCCTAGATTTTATAAGTCGTAAAATAAGCGTAGGGCTGTAGTCAAACGCAGCGGTGATTTTGAGGTCGCCAAGTAATTAATGACGCAAGAACGAGACCACGAAGCTAACCTAACGGTAACCCAACATGGTTCCTGCGTCTCCGGACATTACGCAAACATCAGCATTGTAAACCAGGGAAACATCACTAACGTATATACATCGCAGGCACACTTTGCAGGTTTGAATCCCAATTAACATTTTGGTACTCCACAAAACCCTACTTGTCACCCATATTTGTCTATGAAATATCCAGCTTAGTCACAAGTTGAACTTCCTGTTTTTTTTCAAGTTTTAGATACACGAAAGCATTGTTTAAACCCCAGATATTTGTTATCGCTGATATATGTTTCACAGGAATAAGTCAAAGCTCAGATATATTAGAGGTCCTGAAACAACTTGACCTGTTACCCTACCAAGATTTGAAAAACATGAACCCGAAGCGTGTTGATGGCACCTGTACTTGGTTCACAACCCACCCGCTATTTCATTTATGGCTAACCTGTCCACCAAGCATGCTATGGACTTTGTAAGTAATGTTTGAAGGTGCTCTCTTACCCTTAATTACCCTGATTGCTTTTGGTTACAATATAAACCTTAAAGCCAGGTTCAAATCCAGGGAGCTTCCTATGCAAAAAAGAAAATGCCCGTACGTCACGTAAAAATTAGTGATAACTGACTTGAAGTGCTGCAGTGCATACCCCGGATATGGAAAGTCTGTATTAGCACGTTATATAGTGGATGGAGCTCTTCCCAGTACCGAAACACGAGCCACTTGTTATTTCTTTTTTTAATAACGATTCGGAAAGCAACAGAAGTCTCCCTTCCGCTATGTGCAGTATACTACGGCAGCTTTTTAAACAGCGACCCGAACTTCTCTCATAGGAAATCATAGCGGAGTTCAAAGTTCGCAGGACGATCACTCGATTTTTCTAAGCCTCTGGGACATTCTCGTTAGGGTTCCAGCCGCTCTGGCTCGGGAGAGATTATATGCATCATAGATGCCCTTGACAGGTGCAATAGAGATGACGAGGCGGAACTTATAACTACCTTACACCAGCTTTATGATTCGGGTCCTAATCCTAATTCATTGAATATTTGCTTTCTTCTCACTAGCCGGCCCCATGGGTACGCCCAGCGACATTTCCAGCCCTTTGGGAAGGAAGTTCTACACATCGATTTTAGTGTGGATAATCAAGTGGCTGTCGATCATATATACAGGGAGATTGACCTAGTCATTCAAGATAAGGTCCAGAGTCTTAGGCGCAGTCACCCGGGTCATTTTACAAACTGTCAGCCTTTACCACTACGGCGATAGACCAAAAGATCGAGCAATATACATAACTGGACCACCAGGGCTACGTACGTATATGACGCCTCCGAGTACTCTACGGCGGACGCCAGCGTCGTGACAACAATGGAGCAATTAATTGACTTGGAACCCACGGGGAGGAGTAATCTTATAGGTATTGTCCTTCTAGTTTATCATTTGCCTAATCTCTAATGGCGAGGTTGTAACGTAATATATAGTAGAGCTTATTGATGACTTAACCTACTCCCTTGCGATGTTAGGTTTATGGTGTACCCTCCTATAGGACAAATTTGATGTCTGTACTACGACATGGGGCTGTGTCTTGTTGTCCCCTTTACTGCCTGTTTATTCACGGCGTTCTTGCATATCTAGTACACGACTTCCTAGTGCAACAATATGAATGCTGGGTTGTGTGTGATTTTGATACGACGCACCTCTACGCCCTCAATTCGGAGAAAGTCAGGACCCCAATGGAGGCCAGGAATGATGTCAATTTTGATGCTGCCTTGATATTAAGGGGCCAGAGGCCGGCCATTTACCGCGTTACTAGACCTCGGCATCATCCTTTTCGAAGTATCTTAACGCACTTTTAATCAGCTAGTTAGCTAGGCTAGCAAAATACAATTCTTTTTATGATTTGAATGTGAAATTCGCCAGCCCTAGGGACCTAGATCTAATCCTAGCCCCCCGGGTTGTGTAATACAAGGTGGCCGGATAATGCAGGACATTATTAAAGTTTTGAGACAAACTATATAATTACTGATGTACATTAATATTTACTTGCACACGACTGAGAAATAGTAAGCAGGATAAGGCCGGAGCTGGTATTAACTTACTAAGGCATCGCCGTACGCGTAAGAAATACATGGTTTACTTCTCACTTGGAGCGGCGCTCATTCTCTATTCAAGCGCTGATTGAAAACCAAGACCAGCTCACCTGCATTTGCTGTAAGCTGGTCTTTCATGTCTCTCTTTACAGCCTCTCCATTCTCGGTGTTAGGTGCAACTCTGATATCGTACTTGCTAAGGATAGCTGCCGTGAAAAGCCTAATCAGCACGAGTGACAGTTTTTTGCCGACACAGCTGGTCCGCCCTGCATGTATACGGTTAACGGTAATATCACGGCAAGTTAAATTCTGCTTACCAATTCCAAACGGTGCAAAAGCCCTCTTGTCTTTGATGAGATGTGGCTTGCTATACCACCTCTCCGGAATGAAAGAGTTGGGGTCTTCGTAGGCGGATTCCACTGGTTTAGTTAGTATATTTCACAAGTCGTTGGGGACGAAGGCTCCATACGACGGCTGATAGAGTAGCGTGGGGTCATAATCTTTGTATTGGCCGGGATGAAGGTTCCTTCGATCATCAAGCCCTCCGGCGGAGTAAGTCTCTCACCAAACGTAGGAATGACAGGAAGTAGCCGCATTGATTCATTGACTGTGGCATTGAGGTGCTCCAGGCTAGAAAGTACGTTTACATCCGTTAGGTCAATGTCTGCGAGTTCCTCTTGGATCTTAACTGCGTGTTGAGGGTAGCGGACGAGGAAATATAATAAGAAGATAAGGCTAGATGATGTCGTATCGCTATTATGCATTAGAATCCCGCATAGTTCAAAGGGAATCCAAAGTGGAATTAACTGACCTTCCTGCTACCAGAATTGTGACTGTATCCCCACTGATATTATGCCAACCTGGTTCGCCCTGCCTCTGTTGGAAAGTCCTGAGGAAGAATGAAACTAAGTCAGTGCATTCTTCGTCCTTCTCTAGCGTCTATATCCTTAGATTAGCCCAAGACCTCACTATATTAGGCAAAATAAGGTAAACCTGACTCTTTTTCTTGATTCCATGCAAGCGTCAGCGAATTCTCGCATCCTATACCAATCCTTAATTTTCCACACACGGGGGCAGTAAGCCAGGACGAGCCTACAAATCCAGGTACAGGAACCGAAGGGCCCAAGTAAGCTGAGAGAAGAACGTATCCAGCTAGCGAGGGCAGTTTGTTCCATCTTTTCTGAATTGCTGAAATCTTGACCGAATCCGAGGTCGCCAATAATGTTAAGCAACAATGAGCGAACCATCTCGTTAATTAAGATTGGTTGTGACTCTGACTGGTGAATATAGTCATCAAACTTCTCTATATGCTTGATCATTTTTGAGTAGTAATGAGACATAGCTTTAATGGGTTATTATCTTGAACGCAGGATATTGGTCGTGTCCTGGATTTCTATATTGGATCACTTACAGCCCGGGTTCACCGCAGTGTCCCACATCTTTCTTCGCTCATAATGTAGCACCTTGTCTCTGGTAAAGATGGGCGATACATCAGGAAATAGCAAGTCATGCCAATCTCCCCTCTTGTTGCGACTCTTAGGACCGTCTAATACCTCATGTGCGCTTGCGTGAAAGACTGTTATTTCGTTCGGCCCTATGTTCTGTCAGTTTTTTGGGGGGGTGGGGCTCCAAAATATCAAATGCTCTCACCTGTTCTTACGAATGTGCCGTATTGCTGGTGCAGTGTTTCTAAGACGTGATGATTCCTGGAATCACGACACTTCCAGACATGCCATAGTTTCGTGAGAGCAGCCAGTCGCGGTCCAGGGAATGATACCAAGGGATGGAAGAAGAGGCGGTAAGTTCCTATACTAATTAAAAGACTAGATAGGTAGGATATTGCAAAGAGCGTAGTCCTGATCAGGACTAAATGCAAATCTCTTGGGCTTATGTAAAGCTGTGACACAAAAAGGAGAAAAAGGGCGGTCGCATATGTAGAAAGAATCCCGGGGGCTTGAAGATGCCATTCGCCACGTATGAACACAGCATGATGACTGACAAGTCCCAGTATAGAGGCGACTATAAAGCCCCCGAACATTATGGTCAATAGACTGTACAATCTACGTATCGAGGAGTAGGGCCGTGATCAAGGTTCCATGTGTAGTAGAGAGCTTGTTAATGCGGTTAAGCAGGGCATATAAGTTATAGCTAGCTATGGATAATGTTTCTATTCGTCATTCATGGTGACTAATTGCATTTGTATGTAGCCACCAACCAATTCAATAGTCCCGACGTACTAGAGCCGCTACCAAATAATCATCGCGCTGCCTAACTTTATCCCTCCAGATGGATTTGTCAATAAAACTGTGCCTCAATGTTACTTCAGATGAAACAATGCTAACAAGATATAATCCAACGTCGGGTAAAGTTCGATTGGTTAAAATAGTGAGTATGCATATGCATGCATGAGCTGAAGGATGGCTGGAGGGTAATAGTAACCAAAATTACGACCGCACAACTTGTTCTATTGGTCAAACAATGGCAAGGGTGAGAATGAGGCACACCCATCCAGCATATGTCTTCCTTGCAACACTTCGACAGCTCACAAAAAGGTGTTGAGCTTTGATTTGGCGTATTCCTTTCCCTTGGAACTTCGTCATTTGCCGCTTTACCCGGATACGCAAGCGTGCATCTGTATTTTGCAACTTGATACACTGTAAGAATAATTATAAAGGCTTTCTTGGACTGGAAATACAAGACTCATCATTGTAGATCATTACTTTGCTAAAAGTTTATATCAGACTTCTCATCTTATGGCCTGTCTGTAAATCATTCTTCGAAATGAAACCACCATTCCCATGTCCGACGCTAACATGGCGTAATGACACCTACCCGTCAATTCAGTACTCGAATCCTCAGTTAAATTGTGGGGGGGAAACCGTCGTCATCACTGGGGCTGTGAGTCTGTCGCTGCTTAGGTCGCTCCTATCTACACCCCTTAACGATATGATTCTCAGGGATCGGGCGTAGGACGCGAGACAGCCGTAGCCTTTGCCACTGCCGGCGCAAAACATATCCTCCTTTTCGGTCGCAATGAGCCGAACCTCAAAGAGACTGAGGTCCAGATCCTGCAAGTCAGGGAAAGCACTCGAGTTTCGGTATTTGTTGGAGATGTCACCGATGAGACTGTAGTAAAGCAGGTTGCAGATACTATTGACACCTGGAACGTTATCGTTCATTGCGCTGCTTACATGAGCGCCCCAGCACCGATTGCTGAAGCCGACATCGATGACTACTTCAAATCATACGAGGTAATAGCACGACAAATCTTCAGGAAATAGTAGAGCTAACGGTCCGCTCGCAGACAAATGTAAAAAGTCTGGTAATCCTCGTCAAATACTTTCTTCCCAAGGCCAGTCCCACCAATGCCTCGTTCCTCGCCCTCGTGACTGGCACAGTGACTCTCCCACCACCAATGCTGTTGGGATTGTCGGGCTACCTTATATCCAAACTGGCAATATCAAAGACCATCGAGTATCTCGCTGCTGAGAATGCTCACGTCAGCTTCTTCGCTGTTCACCCAGGCTTCGTAGATACCTACCTGTTTCGCAGATCGGGAGCCATACCTGAAAAGATGCCTATGGATACGGGTAAGTTCATCCTAGAGGACACGGCATTGCAGGAACTGACTAACGTCGATTCAGCACAACTTGCTGCTGGATTCAATCTTTGGATGGCTTCGCCTCGTGCCAAATTCTTGAGTGGAAGATCGGTGTGGGCGAACTGGGATGTTGATGAATTGATGTCTATGAAGGAGGAAATTGTGCGAGGGAGTAAGCTTACGTATGTTTTAGAAGGCTGGCCTTTTGAGCTGGCATGAATTATAAGCTTCTTCTATCATCCCCCAGTTCTATTTATTAATAGTAACGTTGTAGTTGAATGAATTTCGTTATTTTTCAGAACTAAGTTTCGTTAATATCACATGACGGCCCACGACAGATTATTTGGTTTTGCAAGTCGATATTATTCTCTCACTACACCCTTCACTTCCCTATGACAGGAAGCATGTACAAAAATGATATCCAAATATTCCAAATGACGAATGTTGACTTATCGCTAGAGATGTCTCTGTATGACAACGTCCGGAAGCCTACTAAAGCTGTCAGGGCAAAACTCAGAGCACGTGGTGCCCACGATACGTTCCAGAACCCAGGACAAATCACACCCCATACTTGTAATGATATAGCTAGAGTCCACCGAGCAGGAATATCGCCAATCACGAGTGGCAATGTACGACGACCTCGGACAGCGTCGCCTTCCTGATCATACAGATCTTGAGAATGGACGGTTGTAATGATCACAGCCGCAATAAGGCTAAACCATTGAACAAGGCGTGGAGAAGTACTAGTTGGAAGGAAAAGAGGTTCCCCGAGTGTTACCTCCATAGCCCCAGATGTGAAGCAGACGTAACCGAGTGCGTTAATGCCGTTGCGTATCACAGGATGGCAGTCGGCACCACCATAATTATTGTACCACATCCCTAGGAAAACGAGCCCGATCCCCTGCAAGAGACCACCACTGATGAGTGCGCTGAATAACTGAGCGCAGAGATACATAGACAACATGAGAGTTCTGGCAGTATGGGGAGATATGCGGCCGCTAGGTAGAGGGCGCCATGGTTTGTTGATTGCATCTTCAGCGACAGCAGGCCTGGTCCTCTGGTTGTTTATAGCAAAGGGAAGTAGGTTTGCCCAAGTCCACGCTAAGACGAGAGGGAGCCGTAGAAGGATATAAGGCATATCAATAGAACGAAAAGATGAGATGCCATATTGATGGGCCGAGAGAGCGTTGCTAATGCCGAAAAGACTGCTAGGAATGATAATTGTCTTGAGGTCGCTGAAAGTAAATAGCCATAAGGTTCGCATATGGTAGGCAAGCCACCGAATGGTGTTCCGTCTGCCGCTGAATAGGGGCAAGGACGATGGAGGGGATAAGATACGGGACTGCATAGATGAGACTTAATGATACGGAATGAAATTGATTCATTTGGGTATCTCTTTCTTCTTCTTTTAGCCTCTTCACTCATAAACTAAGAGGTGTCCTGGACGGGGTTTAAGAGCGATTTATCGAATCGGTGCTTAAGGGCCAACGATTTCAAATATTGTCCCTACTTCACGCTACAAGGAGACGTCTAAAGCGCTATCTATACTATGCTGTGTACGCCGCTTGTTTACCTTTTGAACTTATTCGATAGCGAGCTTTGGAATGCTCACCAGCCTCTGAATCCTTCAGCATTGTCCGTTCCTTTCAAGGGACTTTCGGCCAGCCTATCCCGTCTTTGCCACTCAAACAAGTATCTAGTCATTGGATCTATGAGTAATTCTTCGATGGCGTCCCTGACGTCTCCTTGAGAGTACGTGGTGGAGTGATAGTCAAGGGTGTACAGCATGTACTGCGCAAGGCAACTGGGGCGTGAGGCATCCCTGTCTTGTGTATAGTACAGGTCGTTCTCCATACGCAAGTGTAACAGATAACTTGGATGCAACCCTCATCTATATCTTCGTTTTGATGGTATGCAGGTTTGGGGCTCTCGTGCAGGAATACGCCGTATAACCCCTGCGCCCAAGAAGACCCTCGGCTACAGGACCAATAAAGTGCAACCTACCATCCTCTCAGAGCATGTCTTGCGAATGCCCCTCACTACACACATCTATTTTCCCACTCATGAATGCGACATCTTGGGTGACATCGCCTCCTTCAAAGTTTGCGACATTCGCCATTGGAGTCGAGCTCTATTCTACCTAATGGCCAGTCAGGGGAATAATCTGAATCGGGACTCCTAGCCGTCTTGGGGCGCAACAATTTTCTGGCTCCGACCTGTAACTCTCTTTTCTTGTCTTTCATTCCAATCACTTCTCGCAGTGCTATCCCAAGCTTGTCGTCCGCATTGATACTGAACTCTTGTTTCGGCCGGGCGCCGGGAAATCGCCATGTCTGCGGCTATGGATCCAAACACAACGCCGGCGCTCAGTCCGCCTGACGGCGTGAGCCCCAATTTCACCGATCCCTTTACCATCCATCCAGCAGAAGTCATCGTATCATCGCTGTCTCTAGCGCTATGTACCGTCTTTGTTGCTGCACACATGTACACTCGGGTTTCAATCATGAAAGCGTTTGGTCTTACCGATTGTAAGCAGCCCAACGAGCAGTTCTATGAACACGCACATTGAGTTAGTCAAGATGGAATTAACAAGGCCTGGTTACACTTTTAGGTGCCCTGTTGGTCTCATATGTAAGACAGTTTGATAGCATGCGTACTCGGTGGTCAGAGCTGACTAACTATGAGCAGGCCACATTCACAGCATATGCTGCCGTTGCTATTTACGACGGTAGATATGGCCAAGGAACACATCAGTGGGATGTTACCTTAGCCGATTTCTTGAAGCTACAACAGGTTTGCCAATACCGAGATCGCATACTTTTCCGCAGATATACTGTTTGAAGGGATATTATAGCTAACTAGGAAAAATACTACACCCAGCCTCTCAATGTTCTCGAGATTCTCTATAGTCCCGTAGTGTTCGGGGCCAAATACGTTGTCCTTCGACAGATCGAAACCATCTTTTTCGAGCACCGGCGCAAGCATTTGGCGTATCGGGTTATTCGGACCCTAATATGGGCGAATCTGATCTTCTACACGGCCATAATGTTCGTCTTCATATTTGCATGCGTCCCGCGAGAAAGGATATGGAACCCAACGGTAGACGGCCACTGTATCGACACCACAGCAGCCATCGTCGGTAGCGGAACCATCAATTTAGTCTCCGATTTCACTATACTTGTTGTGCCCATTGCGGCAGTACTTAATCTTAAGATTCCGCTCAAGAAGAAGATCGGCGTTGCAGCCGTGTTTGCAGTTGGTATCCTGTATGTTGTCCCTAGTGTTTTTGGCTCTTATTTCACCTCTAATGACTTAACAGTGCAAACATAGCCAGTATACTCAAGTTGTACTACAGCATCAAGCTGACCCAGACACAAGATATCACATTTGCTATATCTCACGTAGGGTTCGCATCGTAAGTCTCTTATACCAAACTAACCCCCGACGAGGAGCGCTGCGTTTTGCGAGTATCCGAGCTTACTCATATCACGTCAGATTCGCTGAAATCACCTCAATCATCCTCGTTGCCTGCGTGCCTCAATTTCCACGCATAGTTAGGCAGTTAAGACAGCAGACCACGACCCAGTCAACGTATCCAAAGGCTGGTACCGGGCGGAAAGACATAAGTGAGTATATGCAGGACCCGAGTGGGATTCAACTGTCGGGTCGGGGAATGAATGATAGCACAACAGCGCTGCGAGTCGCATGAAGCAGAGTGAGATGAGCCAGACCAAAAGAATGAATGCTAGAGTAACACGTGAAACCATCATGATGCTACTCATGTATGTCATTGCCACCTCTCACACTTGACAGTGGCAATCCCCTTGTATTACTATGTATAATAGAAGGCTCCAAGCCTCTGCCCTTGATACTTGTTTCAACAACCTCCTTTCTACTTCATACTTGAGAACGGCCGCTTAGTTGTGAGTAAGGGATTGGCGAGCATCTGAGCAAGTGACAATATTTATGGAAATCACAAGCTCTGTTTCTTGAAGTGGCAAGAAAGTGTCCAGACCCTTTGCGCAACAATAAAGAGTCTACCTAATGCATGCCGCCACCCTTGAGATCCCGATACCTACACAGCATGCCCCCGCATTCCCGATATGGCACCGACCGAGCAACAGCTTCAGTGGGTAAGGTGATTACGGAGGCTCGCTAAAGGATCTACATGCTGCATGGAGGGCTGCCGGTGTGACAGCATGGAACACCAGATATAGATTGAAATGGTACCATAGGAGTGGCATGACTACTTTAATCCTTTTATTTTGGAGTTAGCCCTTATAGCCCTTCCTTAGGAGCGACGACTGAGTAATTGGTGGGATCCAGTGATTGTATTGCAGGTCCAAGAAGAGTTATCAGGATCAATTCCCTGCTAACAGTAACATCGCCATGGCCTTAGCTCAAGACGAGGGGTTTTAGCTATTGATGAATTGTAGGATATCGGCCAAGGAAAAATTCCTTCTAGAGCAGATCCAGAACAAATTGTGCAGGTATCTGCAGGTTAGGTAGCAGTCGATGTGACACCACAATCAGCACAAGAGCCCCCTTCCACGTGTGTTGCATCAGGACTGGCGGCTCGGCTACATTGAATACTACATTGAGATCCTTTAACCCACTGGTGGTGCCAATTTGGTAAGCAATGTTAAAGCGAGCCCGAGGAATAACACTACACCATCTTTAGAGCATGCATGAAGCAATCGAACGTTCAGCTAGATTCAGAACATCAACTCGTAATATACGGATACAAGCTAGTAACCAGACAGGATTAAAATACCCTAGCGCTGGATTGAGCGGTCGGGCTAACAATTTGCACAATCTCACTTGCAACGACACAAGTTCTCCAGTTTGAGCCTCTGAATGTCAACTTCTTCACTCCCTTTTTAGTTCTACCTTGTGGTGATGCATCGAGAGTTTCCACGCGCAGGGTAGTAGGCATAGCCTTTCAACAGAATATAATATAGTTCAAACAACAAGGGCAATTTAATTTATATTAATAAAATTAAACTTTATGATGTAGAAATATTATATTTCATCCATTTATATTTCTCACTGGGTGTGCGTCCAATCATAGTATTTGGTAATGACAGACAAGCACGAAAACAGTATCAAGGGACAGTTGATAATGCGCGTGCATGGGTCGCTGTATCCCCAATACTTATCCATCGAGTCGACATGACGTACAGAGAAGCCGAAGATAGGCTCATAGAGTTAAGCTATGTATGATAGTGGTGCCTAGCTGGCGATCGGATGTGAGATCGGGGTAGCTATTTGCAGACCTAAAAATATTGTCAATCACGGAAAGAAGCAGCAGCTATAATATATAATAAGGAGTCGTGATTAAGATAACCTACCCAGTCACGGACCATCCCCTCACGGACAGGGCTATACTGTACGTAATTACATACAAATTTAAGCTAACTAATATAGTTAAATTAAAAGCGGGGAAAATCCTAAAAATAACTAATTAATTTTAAAATTTAAAGTATATTAAAATATATTAAATAAATTTTTATTGGTATATTTTATTGAATATTTAATTTAATATAAATAATTTTAGCAATATTTTAATGTTGAAATTATGTTGTTAACAGTTTTATATATATTTTACTAGTAAATTTGTTAACTATGTAACTTTTTTCCCTAGCACTATAAATTTATTATTAATTTTTTTACAATTAAAATTAACTAATAAATAATTTTAAACTTTAATTAAATTATTTAAAAGTTAATAATTAATAAACTAATTTTTACTAGCTTATAGTATTTTTTTTAAATTAAATATTAAATATTTAATTTAATTGTTTAATTTTTTTAAGAGTAAAAATACGTACAGTTTTTCGGACGATTTCTTACTATGTATACTGTGGAAAATTACATAGGAAAAAAAGGTTAAAATATTTAATATAAATTTAAATAAATAAATTAAAAAAATTAATATAAGGTTTTAAAATTAATTTTATTAAATATTATATTTAATATTATTTAAAAATAAAAAAATAAAATATTAATATTATATAATAATATTGTATAATAAAATGTTAAAGTAAGTGAAAATAATTTCAAAAATACAGTGCTAACAAATTTATTAGTAAAATATATATAAAAATGTTAATGAAATAATTTTAATACTTAAATTTTATTAAACTTAATTTTATTAAATTAAATATTCAATAAAATATACCAATAAAAATTTATTTAATACATTTTAATATACTTTAAATTTTAAAATTAATTAGTTATTTTTAGGATTTTCCCCGCTTTTAATTTAACTATATTAGTTAGCTTAAATTTGTATGTAATTACGTACAGTATAGCTATGTCCGTGAGGGGATGGTCCGCGACTAGGTAGGTTATCTTAAGGGGTAGAAAGGAATATTAATCTTTGGGATCGAGTAACTTTTTCCCTTTCTTTTCTAATAAGCCCCAATAGCGTTCCTGGGCTCTCGCACGCCCCGGTTACTGAAATCGTTGTCACGGAACAGAACTGCAGCACTAATACCACGACACTATCAAAAGATAGAACGTTGTTAAGTCGGAGACTTGACCGTCTGTAGTCACTTATATACGTACCGTAACAATCGTCGAAAGCGTCCTAAAGATTCCTTAGGCTATAAAGGTCTACTTGGGAGATTTAAGGTTTATTTATACCTTAAACGGCTTCCCTTCGCCCTGTCTACCTCGCTTTCGTATAGCTGTCTTGGAGGATTTAAGGGATGAAGATTGCAATGAAGCTGAAGACTTCGTATGACTATATTCTTGGCTCTATCTTAAGTGCGTCTGTCAGTATTTGATGGATTGAAGCTCGCTTGCCAACCACATTACTAAAAGAGTGCAAGCTCAAGATCGTTGAGCTTAATCCAAACATTTTTCACAAAAGCTATACTTTCCTCCTTCTCTGTATCGCGTCTATCCAAACAATACATTACGACTTCGTGATACTTTCGACCCATTATAGCTTGAACGCCTTGGGAAGTATTGCTGCTATCAGGGCCGAACCCATCAAGGAGTTTTAAGAGTTCATTACGTAGCTCGTCCCCTGATTTCCCCTGAAATTTATCTTCCATTGTTATAAATGGACGATACTCAGGTAGGCTGTACAGCGCAAGTTCCATCAAGATGACGCCAAGCGAATATGCATCGAACCCCATAACATAACGAGCATTCCTGTCGCTCCAGTGCCGAGACGGATGTCGGTATATATTATAGTACCAACACTTGGTGGATTTCCTGTCGGAATACCAAAACACCTTACGGGAAGATCGTGACCCAACAAGAAAGGGGACGAGTTGAGACGATTGACTGGATCGAGTGTCCTTGAGAATGACAATATTGCGCGGACAGATGTCTTTGTGAACCCAACCGATCGCGTGAACATAGAGGACAGCGGTTGCTATATTGCGGGCAAAGCCAACCCGCTGGTCCAAGGAGCAAACTGGGAAGGTCTTATCAACCAGCGAGGACTCCAATGTCGTAATCAGTGGCTGATCTTCTTGACCCCGGAACAATGACATATGTTGTGGAATCTAGTATATCAACCCAAAGCGGCGTTTCTTCTCGTCCAGAAAGTATCCTAAGCACTTCAATAGCATTGTTTGCTGTGGGTCCATCCATGAGAGGTAGGAAGATATCGTTTGAAGCCTCTTACCCTCTGATACTATCCATTCTGAAAATTGTCCACATCGATTGTAACCAGGGTATTTAACCCATTCCACGACTGCATCGGTGGTCTGATGTAGCCTGGCAGATGCAAGGAATTGGTCGTCGCAAACACTCGCCGGTGTCTGCTCCTGTATGATTTCGATATCTTCTCTTTTCCACTCCATTGAGCGTTCTGCGAACTCGGTTTGCTGGATTGAATCCCCGTGCCGAAACAGATTAAGCAGCCTCGTGAACTGAACTTGGGAATCACTTGGTCCTGGTGAGTTAGGGACTTTGTTGAATTGTATTGCAGACGCAATGAGTTGAAGTGCGTTGGTCCAGCTGGCTACCTCAGATGCGACCGAGACCATGTTGGCTTTCCTCGAAGCTGCCCAAGCTGCTTTCGATATCAGCGGCTTCTTCGGCTTCATCATCCTCGCTAACTGGTTTTGCAGAGATTTGTTCAGACTTTCCAGGCGTGGCTCCAAGTCAACTAAGAAGTCTCGCTCTTCACTGTTCGGTAAAGTTCCTTCATAATGTCTCCGTATTCCCGCGTCTAGTTGCCCCAAGGCAATCTTGTGGAGGCGAAGTTTAGCACATAGATTATCCACATCGTCGTCGGCATGTCGAAAGTCAGATACAAAGGTAGAAATGCGGGAAGCTATGTTGATGGTGGCATCAATTGTCCCAATGAGACCGGCTAGCTCCAAACCACTTGCCATCGGCACGTATAGCGTATATAGGTTGGAAATTCTCGTTCTCGGTTAAAAAACAAATGAGGCCGTAGGGGTGGCAAAAAGAGAACAATGGGCAGAACGTGAATGTGAAGAAACGTACCTGGGCTTTCCTATAGCGAAAGGTGAGATAGAGGTTCAGGCTGCAGCGGGGTTGTCGTGAATACACTCATTCCGAATCGAAATGTCGCGCCCCACTCAGAATTTTGCAGTGTGTAGCACACGTTCTCTATGTTGCACCGATAATTAATTTTTACACCTTTTTTTAATATTTTACAATAATAAATAATATAAGAAGCAAATATATATATATTAAAATAAAGCTTATTTTAAGGCGAATTTAATGAAGTAGGTTTTATATTTGTAAGTAGAAAAATCGCGCAGTAATTTAAACGTAGGGGCTGGTAAATAGTTTAGAAACTTAGCTACGTAGACCAACCTACGAAGACTTACGCAGACCTACGTACGAAGACCTACGCAGACTAACCTACGAAGACCTACGCGTACGGGCTAGCAAGTGGTCTAAAGACCTAGCTATATAGACCTACCTATATAGACTACTTGCTAGCCTATACGCGTAGGTTTATGTACGTAGGTTTACGTGGCTAGGTCTTCAGACCACTTGTTAGCCCGTGCGCGTAGGTTTTTGTAGGTAGGTCTGCGTGGCTAGGTTTCTAGACTATTTACTAGCCCGTACGCGTAGGTCTGCGTAGGTAGGCCTTCGTACGCGTAGGTCTCCGTACGTAGGTCTGCGTGGCTAGGGCTCTAGACCACTTGCCAGCCCGTACGCGTAGGTTTTCGTAGGTAGGTCTGCGTGGCTAGGGCTCCAGACCACTTGCCAGCCCGTACGCGTAGGTTTTCGTAGGTAGGTCTGCGTGGCTAAGTATTCGTAGGTTAGTCTGCGTAGGTCTTCGTACGTAGGTCTGTATAGGTCTTCGTAGGTTGGTCTGCGTAGGTTTTCGTGCGTAGGTCTTCGTAGGTCTTCGTACGTAGGTCTGCGTGGCTAGGTTTCCAGACTACTTGCTAGCCCGTACGCGTAGGTTTTCGTACGTAGGTTTGCGTGGCTAGGGCTTTAGACCACTTGCTAGCCCGTACGCGTAGGTTTTTGTAGGTAGGTCTGCGTAGGTAGGTCTGCGTAGGTTTTCGTAGGTAGGTTTTCGTAGGTAGGTCTTCGTAGGTAGGTTTTCGTAGGTAGGTTTTCGTAGGTAGGTTTTCGTAGGTAGGTTTTCGTAGGTAGGTCTTCGTAGGTAGGTTTCGTTCGCGGGTTTGGCTAGCGGAGGGCTAAATCGCGTCGCTACGGACCAAATTTAGCCCTTTTTATAATAATTAAATTAGCTATATATTTTGGTAATAAAATAGGTGTTTAAAAAGTAGTGTAGCACTTACGTAGCTAAATTAATTGGTGTTGTTGGTTAAAAAATATAATTGTCTGTAAGTTCTAGAAAACGTGTGCTACATACTGCAAAAAGTGGGTGGGGCGCGATATTTCGATTCGGAATAAGTGTAACTGACGCGACTCAAACACAGTCACGCAGCTGAAAACACTGCGCCCGCTTTCGCCCATTTCAATAATCTATCGATCCGTTGCAGAGGTCTGTAAGTACTTTGCCCCTAGACTATTTAAACTTGCCAAGGAGCGTATGGGCACTTAATTGAGAGCAATGGAGGAGGAGGCTAAATGTCAACGGTTGCCAATTTCGGATGACACATCACATTGTGTCTCCAACATATTCTCTATTTCACTTTAAGTGTAATCAATCATGACGGCAAGATGGCCGAGTTGGTTATGGCGTGAGGTTAAGGTCACCTTAGCACAATTTCCTCATGGAGCAATCCGCGTGGGTTCAAGTCCCACTCTTGTCAAACATTCTTTTTTTTCTTCTTTTTACATTACCTATCTAGATATCTCCTCTGAGAAGTCGTAGCACCAAAACTTTGTTACGAGAGCCAAGAGCTGGCTCGTGCATGCCTTCTTGTCTCGGGCGCGCCGGAGCAGACCACAGTACATTCGTCTTAGTAGGCTAGAATTGATAGATCTGCAATGCATGTTTACACTATTGGTATAGCTTCAAGGACCTCAGCTCTCGAGATTTATCTAGTCTTGTATGCGATCGCCGGAGCCCCATCACAATGTCTCGTATCATGTTGAACCGAGCAAATCGCTTGTTGACGCAGAACTCATCTTCTCACTCGGGCCGTCGCGTACTCACGTGGCTTGTGATCGAACCAGGGCCCTGGCTAGCTACTGCACGAGCATCCCAGCTTTGCTCGGATATACCCGTATCTTGCAGGTCTTGACGAGGTCGGGGTGGCAGAAATAATCACTCACTACCTAGGTACCTAGACTTGGAATATATATACCTATAGTAGGTCATCGTCGTTCGTGTCGTCCGACAATCGACAAGCCAACAGGCGCCGCAGAGTACCTAGTCCGAACGGTACGGGAACCGAGTCCAAGATGAGACCCTCACTCCAGCACCTCATCGCAGCGTACTGCGCCCTGGGCGCTTATCAAGTGGCCGCTGTTCCGGTCGCCGACAAGGCACCCGGTGTCAATGAATGCCGCAAGACAAAGGTTGCCATCCTGGGCGCCGGAGTGGCCGGCGTCACGGCGGCACAGGCCCTGGTCAACGCATCGGTGACAGACTTCATCATCGTGGATCGCAACGACTACATCGGCGGGAGAGTGAAGCACACGGAATTCGGCAAGAAACCCGACGGCACGCCTTACACGGTGGAGCTCGGCGCGAACTGGGTGCAGGGTCTCGGGACGGAGGGCGGTCCCGAGAACCCCATCTGGACGCTGGCGAAGAAGTACGGATTGGAGAATACCTACTCCAACTACAGCTCTATCAAGACCTACGATGGGGAGGGCGCCGCCAACTTCGGCGTGCTGTTCGACGATATGGACGCCGCCTACTCGATTGCTGAGCAGGACGCCGGCTACATCCTGACGGAGAACCTCCAGGACACTAGCATGCGCGCTGCTTTTAGTGTCGCGGGTTGGAAGCCTAAGAAGGATATGCACGCGCAAGCGATCGAGTGGTGGTACTGGGACTGGGAGACGGCCTACCCGCCCGAAGAGTCAGGCTTCCTGTACGGCGTCACTGGCTATAACCTGACCTTCTACCAGTGGAGCGACGAGAACAACTTTGTCATCGACCAGAGGGGCTTCAATGGCTTCATCATCGGCGAGGCGAACGAGTTCCTCACGGAGAACGATCCGCGTTTGATGCTAAAGACGATGGTGAAGTCGATCGCATATAGCCCTCAGGGCGTCAACGTTACCTTTGATGACGGTGGCTGTATTGAAGCCGAGCGTAAGCGAATCCGTCCAATTACGTCCTAATCACTAGAATTTGTTGCTGATTAGGTCATAGACGCCATCGTGACTTTCTCAATAGGCGTCTTGCAGAACGACATTGTAGACTTCAAGCCGCAGCTTCCCCGCTGGAAGCGAGAGGCGATCGAGCAATACCAGATGGGGACGTACACCAAGGTATTCTTCCAGTTCAACGAGACGTTCTGGGACCCAGAAACCCAGTACTTCCTCTACGCCGACGCGGATGTCCGCGGCAAATATCCCGTCTGGCAGTCTCTCACCGGCCCGGGTTTCCACGAGGGCTCGAACATCATCTTCGTGACGGTGGTGGGGCCGCAGTCGTACCGCATCGAGGAGCAGCCCGACGAGGTGACCAAGGCCGAGTGTCTCGAGGTGTTGAGGGCCATGTTCCCCGACAAGGACATCCCGGAGCCCGTCGACTTCAAGTATCCGCGGTGGAGCACGGAGGAGTGGGCTTTCGGCTCGTACAGCAACTGGCCCGTCGGCATGACGCTCGAGAAGCACCAGAACCTGCGCGCCAATGTCGATAGGTTGTGGTTTGCCGGCGAGGGCACGTCGGCGCAGTACTTCGGCTTCTTGCAGGGTGCCTGGTACGAGGGCCGTGACGTCGCGCAGCGCGTCGCTGGGTTGTTGAATGCCCCCGGTGAACAGGTGCAGTGCGATAATGATACCACTATCGACTGTGGACAGATGATGAAGTACGAGGTCCTCCATGGCACGACTTTCCTTGACGAATTTAATGTACAGAATGGCTGGCCGGTGAGCAGCTTCTTGGACTATGGATACGAGGCGTAACTGAGCAAACCGAAGGAACAGTGCAATGATGTATTCCAGGGCATGGATTTCGGATTTACCCCCGGGTTGTAGAAGATCCAAGTTTCTATCCGCCCTTAATGTCTAAGTTTTAATCTTACAATTTTCTAGATTCTGGCGGTCAAGTCGGGTAAACATGAGGCCACTTCGACGACAAGATAGCCCATATTTACGTTCCGTTACTCCAGAATCGATCCAGCGCTTCTTGTCTCACCTCCCATGCCCAATGATGACATGTCTGTCGTGTGAAGGGTTAGCCTGCAGTTCTCGCCTGGGTGTATGTTTGAAGGGCGACGACTAACCTGGTGCACAACTGGGCTCACGTCCCTCTTTTCATCAATCTCATCAAGGTCTGTAACCGTGCGGATGCCGTTCTGAACATATTTCTTGAACACTGTTGATCTCTATAATCAGCCTCAACGCTACTTTGGTGTCTACGAAGAGACTTGCATAAGGGTCTTATAGTGAGGGCGATGGCGGAGATGACCTACAGGTTCTTCGCCATCTACCAGTCTCGCCAACACACTTCCTCCACCTGCTAACCTGGCGCTCGTCGTCTTCGCATCGCCTACCCAGCCAGAAACGGCAATACCACTGAAACCAGCCGCGCACATCGTATTGGTGTGCGATCCAGCCAGCGGCTTCCCATTCTTCGATGCTCTGGCCGCACGCCACGCCATATTTGTTGACCTCCGGGTCGTAGGTATCCGAGGTGAGGTAGCGCTCCACGGACAGGCCGCTTGTCCAGGATTCCGGTAATTCCTGCCAATCCTCCGACACAGTGGTCCGTAGATGGCGAGAGTAAAGGGGCCGCCAGTAGGAGCCGCCGAAGCTCCCCTCGCGGATTATGGCCTCGGGGGACTTGTTGGGTGTAAACAGGGGGTGTGACTCGAAGTGATAGTTGCCTTCATCGTCGCGTGTGGGCGGCGGTGCTGAGGGTGTCCACGACGACCAGCTCGCCCTCAAGGCTGCTATATCTAGATCGGGCTGTAGCGATGTTTGTGTTGTTGCTTTTGTCGTCTGCTGCTGTGGTGGCGATCTTCGACGGCTTGGCTGACGGCCGATTGGAGATAGCTCCTCCTTGTCATCTTCTGTGTAACTTGGCCTGCTCGACTCATTCGCGATACGTGCCGATGCGCGAGTAGGCTGAGAATTATGCAGCTTCCGGCGTTTCAATGCTGGTTCTCTTGACACGACCCGGTGAGAAGGTAGGCTTTTGGGTTGTGAGACCAGTTCACCTTGAAGACCAAGGCCTTTTATAAGGCTCTCATTCCGCTTAATATTTTCAAGTCGTCGGGCTTCGTAAGTACTCATTTCCCCTGGTTGTGAGGTCTCAATACCTACTAGGTCGGTACTAATCCATCATATATTTTTATGTGAGTTCTCATGTATGTAGCTCAGATATACCGATATAAGTAAGTTGATGAGGAGCGATTGGTTGTAGCCATACGTCATTGTTTTAGACAGTTTTATATGGACAGCATCATGGCCTTCACCTCAGTTTTGTGGCACATCATTTTCCAAGGCAAGAGATCCTATGCCTATATTCTATTATTATATAGATATACCTCATATTAAACTTGGTTTGTATGATGTCCATTTTATACATTGGGACGAGAATGGAGTTTTCTGCTCTTCTCTTGTGCCTACCTGCTACGTACACTAGGTAACCTCCACTCTGATACCTACAGTACAGTACCGGTAGTTAGGTACCTACTGTAGGTAACTCTGGCGATTGTTACTCCGTAATGACGCCACTAAACTTGAAATCTCTCTCCTCCACCATGCTCTGCCCCCAGATGGCTTTACACTACTAATCTAAATTGCCTCGTTATGCAAGCTCCTAGCTCCCTGATCTTAGACTTGGTGCGTACGAGCTCTATTAATATATTCCCGCTAGATGGGATTTCTAAATGCAAGTTCCACGACTGCTTTAAGTGTCGAGCGTCGCAACCCTCCGCGATAGCTGTCGCAACCTTTGCGATCCAATGTTGATCGACTGAACAACAACAGTGCACTGCCAAACCTTCTTCTCCTGGGCTGTCAAATCACAGCTTAGTCGGGTGTCGGGCTAATTGACTGCCCAATCGCTCCCGCCCTGTTGTTCTGATTGCAATTCAAGGCCCTGGCCTGTAAACACCTAAACCGCCCACCATGATGCACAGCTCATCTCGCAGCTCGTCCTCCGACTCGATGTCGACCGAAAGTTTCCCTCCCGTCCCCAACCTTAATGTTGCGGATGCCCACGCCACGCCTGATATTTCTTCGCCCTTGAGCGCTCCGGCGGCCGCAACCGAGAACTCACATCCCCGCCACCGAGTGCAGTACGACTTGAACACCGACGTCGTTCTCACTCCCAAATCCGCTCCCCCGTTGTCGCCGTTGTCGACCAGCGGCGCATTGCGACGACGCAGCACGCGAGCCAACACTTTCAGAACCCTGGCTGAGTTCGAGGACTTCGAGAGTCGGCCGGGTTGGCGCCCGGGCGCGGAGCCCGGCATCGACCCCATGAAACCCGACGGTGGGCAAGAGACCACGCCTGACCTCCACGCCAAATGCCAGATTACCGTCGTGGATTTCTCTCAAGACGATCTGAAGATGCACGATCTGAACAACGCTGAATTGATCGAATTTGTCAGACAGCCGCAGCCCCCATGGGTCAAGTGTAGATGGATCAGCGTGAATGGCCTCTCGTGGGATGTTATCAAGGCCCTCGGCGAGTACAAAGACCTGCACAGGCTTGCTATTGAGGATATCATGAATACACGCAACCGAACGAAGGTCGATTGGTGAGTCCGAATAGCCTCTTTTAGCTCGTTTCAACCCCCTATGTTGACCTCCCGGTGCAATGGTTTGCTGATGCAACAGCCGTTGGAACCACCGTACATTCATGAATGCTGAAATGCGTATAAATGATTTACTTTTGTGGTGCAGCAACTGACTCGTTGGCATCTAGGTACTCTGGCCACGCATTCCTAATCATGACATGTCTAAAGTTAGTGCGTTTGATAGACGACGACAGCGATAGCGACGACGAGGAAGATTTAGATGAAGCAGCTGATAAGGGCATGATACGGAACGCTGGGAGGAAACTCGAACGATGGATATCTGGAAAGAAACCACAGCACCCGACAGCTGCGGGCGTACTAGAGAAAGGCATGGGGTCGAGCACAGCTGGCCACAGCTCCAACAAGGACAAACCTGCGGGGCTGTCTGATCTCTTTGATCCCGACACGCTTCGCACTCTACAACGCTACCACGCAGCTCCCAATTCAGCACGGACGGAGTACTTCGAGAAGCATTCAGCTCTCACGACAAGGGGGTTGGCTGTCTCGGCCGAGCAGGTAGCCATGTTTATCACGTCGGACAACACGGTGATTGCTTTCTTTGAGCAGTCAGCTGACAACATCGAGGAACCTATTCTCGCCAGGCTATCGAGTCCGACGACAATCTTGCGCAGATCCTGCGATGCCTCGATGGTTGCCCAAGCTATCATTGATGCGATTATCGACATGGCCATTCCGGTAACCGCTTGCTACGCCGACATCGTGGGCGACTTGGAGCTTGACGTATTGACGCACCCCGAAGTGAAGCATACCAAAAGCTTATACATAATCATCTCCGAAATCAACAAGTTGTTTAGCTTTGTCAACCCTATCCAAGCCCTGATCAGTTCCTTGCGTGATCACAAGACAAAGCTAAGCCAGGAGGCTGTGTCTAGAGAGCTGCAGAATCCTCTGGGGGGCGTGATCATCACGCCAGTGACATACACCTACCTAGGCGATGTGGTGAGTATTGTCTTCCAGTTTATCGTGTTGGCTAGGTGTTGGACTTCGTACACTCTCCCGAGCCCGCCCAATTCCGGCCTGAGCAGCCGATTACCCGTCCGACCCCGTTCAATATGACTGACCCCCGATTCCCTAGTATGATCACTGTGTTCTCATCACAGAGAACTTGACACAGATCAAAGAGTCTGCGAACCACATGATAGACTTGATTTTCAACACGATTGCGACTTACCAGAGTGAGAGCATGAAGCAACTGACGATCGCCACGATCATCTTCCTTCCGTTGACCTTCATCACGGGCTACTTTGGGCAGAACTTCGGCGACTTTCCCGAGGCAATGAACAATAACAGCACTTACTTGTGAGTGTATCAGTCCACGGCGACTCTGTGGGATGCGAGCTAACCCTAGGTATCCAGCTGGAAAATCGCCACCCCTGTTGTCGTAGGCACGATCGTTGTCTTGATGCGGGATGTCATTTATGAGTCTTTTGTGACGTTTTTCCAGCGGAGGCACATTCTCGGCGCCCGTAAGAGAAAGAAGAAGAGTATCGATCGGGCGAGAAAACGAGAGCGGTTACAATTCTCTAAGGATGCCTAGGAGCTGCCTTGGGAAGACATGACCAGCAAGAAACCCTCCGTGGCTTGGAAAGCCTTTGTTTACGTAATACCCGGTTTAAGGGAAACGAGACCATGATGTTATGTCGATACACATATACCCTTATAAGTTATCTTTGTTACAGGGATTGACAGTATGGTAGATTAGATATAGTTAGTTATATAGTTGCTGCTTTTTAGCTAGAGTCAGACCTACGGTATAAATCGGAAAACACTTCAAGTTATTTATTTCGGCTAGGTACCTAGATCTCGTCGAGATGGGTCAAGTGGCGTAACTCCAACTTAGTTAGACTAGTGTCTCCTTGGTATGTGGCACCCCTGTCGGCATTTACAGTAGCAGCTGATGAAGTATCCCCTATCGCGCTCCAATCCTTGCCGAAAAGGTGCAAGTTGCGTCATGTGGTCATGTCTCGGGGCACTTCTCAGAGCTCTTCGTGTCTTAGACTATTGCCTGAACTACTCGAGCTAGGCTACCGTGTGTTACTAAATAGATATACTTCCAGCCAGCCTCGATTCGAGTCAATTAAATGAGTTAAACTCGTCGATTGTCTAAACTAAATTCCGCCAATTGCGCTATATCATACCTAAGTACCCAAGATAGAATTTCGATGAAAGACCGGGAGTACTCGTCCTCCTAGACTTGAGCCTGATGAGCTTCGCCCACGATGGTGAGTGTATCTCCGGCTGTCTCTTATATAATATGCTTGACTGACAAGGAGACCAATCTCTAGGCTAACACGACAACACCTCTCCTCGCGGACCACCATCGCGATTCATCTGCCGAGCGAGACGACCAATCCGACTCCGATGATGCGCTCCGCGGCCAGTCTCACGCGACGCAGTCCGGCCGGTCGTGGCCGTCGAGGCTACGGGAAGCCCTCCTCTTCGCCTGGGCACTGCTCGCGACGGCTGGCGTGCTGGTCCTCGCTGTGTGGGTTTCGCACAAACACCAAACCGACTTCGAAAAGCCCGCCGGGAAGCGCAATCTCATCTTTATGGTCTCCGACGGCATGGGCCCAGCTTCTCTCTCCTTGACCCGAAGCTTCAGACAATATACCGAGGGCCTCGAATACGGCGACACCCTGACCCTAGACAAGCACTTCTGGGGCAGCAGCCGTACGCGGAGCAGCTCTTCGCTCGTCACCGACAGCGCTGCCGGCGCCACTGCCTTCAGTTGCGCCCAGAAGAGCTACAACGGCGCCATCTCCATGCTCCCCGGCTACTCTCCTTGTGGAACCGTGTTGGAGGCGGCCAAGAAGGCTGGATATACAACGGGATTGGTCGTCACGACCGACATCACGGACGCCACACCTGCTTGTTTTGCTAGCCACGTGAACTACCGCATTCAACAAGACGAGATAGCCCTGCAAGAGATTGGCCAAGGACCGCTTGACCGTGTCGTGGATTTGATGTTCGGGGGCGGCCGATGCCACTTCCTACCCAATACTACCGATGGCGGTTGTCGTCAGGACGGCATAGATGCTATCGAGTTGGCGCAGAAAGAATACGGTTGGAACTACATCGGCGATAGACCCGCCTTTGACGAATTCTGGGAGGGCAAGAAAGAAGTCCCATTGCCTATGCTAGGCCTGTTCGCCCCGACCGACATTCCCTTCGAACTTGACCGTCGCAACATGAACGACCAATATCCGAGTCTGAGCGAGATGGCTAAGACGGCCCTGCGAGCGCTTGAGAAAGCGACAGAGAAGAGCGACAAGGGTTTCTTTATAATGATTGAAGGCAGCAGAATCGACCATGCCGGGCACGGCAACGATCCATCGGCACAAGTCCGGGAGGTTCTTGAATACGACAAGACTTTCAAGGCCGTGCTCGATTTCCTAGACGAGAGCAAGACCGACGGCGTTCTAGTTGCCACCAGTGACCACGAGACTGGGGGCTTGGCCGTCGCACGACGTAAGATACGACTACCCTTTTACTACTCTTAGCAACACACTGACAACCTCACAGAGACCAACGCAAACTACCCACAATACCTCTGGTATCCCGAAGTGCTAGCCAACGCGACGGCGTCCTCAGAGCACCTAGCGCGTCTCCTATGGGCGCACATCGCCAAGTCCGCGTCCGCGTCCGCGTCCTCCAAGAACGACTCGTCGATCTCGGAGCTGAAGAAGTACATCAACTCGGAGCTCGTGATCCCGGGCCTCGGGATCGCGGACGCGACGGACGAGGAGCTGACGGCGGTGGCGCTGTACCCGGCGCTCGCGCAGCCCGCGTTCGCCGAGATGATCTCGGCGCGCGCGCAGATCGGGTGGAGCACGCACGGCCACTCGGCCGTCGACGTCAACATCTATAGCTCGGGCGGCCCCGGCGCCGACGCCCTCCGCGGCAACGTCGAGAACACGGACGTCGGCGAGTTCCTGCGGAACTACCTCGGCGTCGACGTCGACGCCGTCACGAAGGAGCTCGAGGAGAAGATGGGCGCGGCCTTGACCCGTGAGAGCGGGGCGGCTCTTGATGTCGGTGAAGGTGGCGAGACGCACGGGGACCATTGGGTCGCGCATGAGGCGATGGAGTATCGCCGGATGGGCGAGTTGCCTGGGTCAGCGTGATCTGAGTTGTAGGAGCGTAGATGGTGCTGCATTTGTGTTGTGCCCCTAGTGGGTTTTGAATGTGGCTTTCAGAAGCTTAGAGATGCATAGATGGGCGTCGCATTAACATTTGATGTTTGTAGATGAGTATACACAAGCCGGTTTGTTAAGTATCGTAATAAATAAAGATACCCAATATCTCGACATGTTGCTTCTTGGAACGAGTATTATGATTTGAGATTACCTCCTTAGTAGAGGGCGATAGTGCAAGCAATACGAGACACATGGGCAATCTTTTTACGCCGAGTCTTTCTCTTTCTCTTCTTCTACGTGTTGAGATAGTCTGATCCAGAAAAGGGGGAAATGAATATAGTAGTATTAGTAGGTAAGCTCTGGGCTACTGTCGCCGTAAAGTATAAACCGGAAAAGAAAAAAAGAAAGAGTGAAAGATTCGTGAAAAACAGCTTGAGCACAATAACCCTTAGGTTCGCTCCGGTCATACTTGCTAACGCCTACAACAATTCCATTCCTCCCTTTCAGCACTTGTGTCGTGATTATCCCGCCCAACGTCTCGAGCTCCTCCAACCGATCATCCGATTCCCGTTCAATCATTCTCCCATTATGTTCAGCCGTACTTCTTCCTTGGCCGCGATCCCACTAACCCCTACAACGGGCCCCTGGGTATGTTGACTTTAATAACCCTATCACAACCGTATAGATAACCGTTCAAGCTGCGACCTAATCTTACTCTATACTCGGGATGTTGGACGTCCAGGGAGTGATGTATACAGAATCGGGCATCCACCTGAGACTTGGAAATGCTATCCCGATTATGGTGAGACGTGCAAGGCAGTACACGATACTCGTTATGTATATAATCCCGTCGTTGACTAATGGACTGAGTAGGCGTCGGTGGGGGTAGGTATCAGTGCGAGCTACTTCCCAAAGCCGTTTAGAGCCGGACGACCCTAGTATTTCCACAAGTTGAGTAAATTTGAGAAGAAAGTCTTTCGGAAGGCGTCCCTTAACTTCTTCTTCCTAGTGTATATATCTGTCACACGGACCCAAGGGACTGGAACCAGGCCTGACCTAGGTCAGGGCCTAGGCCAGCCCCCTAGGGCTGGCGAACTGCATATTCGTATGCATATTCGTGATCATGTAAATAGTCATATGATCGGGTGGAATAGCCTATGGATTATCTAGGGCTTCCCGTCCCTCCCGTTACCTCCTGTATGTTCTGATCTATCCGAGACAGTAATACGAGAGGCCGCGAGGGCAAGTGGAAGCGAAGGAAGCCAGGCGGCTGGCCCAGATGAAGCTATTCATATAGCCTAAGGGTCGCCCACCTGGCTGGACGAAAGGACTAGAGATCCAGAGCCCCCTTGAGCCCATAGATGATTATTAGTTGAATCAGAACACATCTCAAGCCCTTGATACAAGCCCTTGTGACAATATCGGAGGAGCTTCGTTCCAAGGAACTCCTCAGAATCGTCACTTTCTCCCAGTATATCTCGGTAGTGTATGTGTTCGTTCGTTTGGAGACTGCCACAAACTTCTCGTAAAGCCTTCATACCTTCTTGGACCGGCCGGTTGTCGTTTACATGCCAGGAGTATTCTCTCATGACATCCAAGCATGTGTCTCGGAAGTTGGAACTGTCTCCCCATAGTTCGGTAATTTGTGCGAGAGGAATGGCGAGGAGGGCAAGAGGGGGCACAGCAGTAGATATTAAGGTCGCAACCCTCCAGAGGATCTGTTCGGTAAAAGTAGGGAACTCGAAGTTCCAAGCTATTGCATGGATACTTCCAAACACTTCTGTTAATGCCGTCAATACGTAAAAAGCGTAACGCGTCTCGTAATTATTGTTTGGTCCTTGGTATATTATCATTGGGAACTCGTTCCAGGCGCTGGCCATTGCCTGTGACTTTTGAGTTACTCAGCACCTGCCACAGACTGTCGAATGTACGTTGTCGTATCTTAGGAGGCAACCCTTCTTTAGGCCGGCGTAAAAATACTTCTATCGGTCTTTTTGGCGTTTGCAATCTATGGTGTTTTAACTTACGGATGCTCTTGCCATATATTGCAAACGCCAGAGTCCAGTGTTTCGAGTTGGGAGAAGGCCAGATGTTGCACCTCTCGAAATATGATCGATAATAACAGTTGTGTAATTTGAATAATCGCGATAGCCTTAGCGAAATAGTGCGTCTTGCTTTTATCTTTCAGGTCGTCTTTATAGAGAACGGGTATATTGATGCAGTGCCAATGTGTGATGAAATGACTAATGGTCAACAGGTGCTTCTTGGACGTGGGAGATGGCTCGGCATCTTAAAAGTATATAGAAGCCCCTCATGTTTGCAAAGTAGGAGTGTGTGAGGGTTCACTTCATCTCCTGCTCTCTCGCATCCTCGGGACCTACCTAGGTAATATCGACTTTGCAACGCTGGCTTCCGCGTCCTCGGATTCAGTAAGAGGCTGACTAGACCATCGAAATGCCAAGAGAAATTAAGCTCCGCAGCGTTTTGTTAAGTGATGTAGTAATGGCTCTTTATACTTTAGGCCCTTATGGAGGGCCTCTAAAAACTGGTGTTTGTTAACTTATCGTAGCGATGACGGAAACACTCTATCATTGAACCCTAACGCGGGTACTAAAGGTAATTGAAGTGCATGAAATACTCTAGTTTAAAGGCGTTTGGTCTTCGATTCAAGAATTATGTGCGTCTCAACGGATGTCCTTCCGTCTTCTCCTCTCCCGAATTAATCGAATAGTCACACCATTAGTAGCATCAAGCCCGCCAATTATCCGCAGTGTCGTCGCATATATCTATCGTGGTATATTATTAATCTTGTGGCAAGTACAATGGGATAGTACAATATAAAACCCCGCACAGGAACTGCTATATAAACCTACTGTTAGATTTAAGGGGTTAAAATAACAGTCCATATGGCGTAGATTACCCATATATACTTATTTAATATAAAATAAAAGAATTTTTATAATATAATAAAACATATTAATTAATTATATTTAATTAAAAGTTTTATATATATTAATTTTACTTTTAAAGCTAAAATAAATAACTAATTAAATAATAATAACGTTATTAATAAATATAAAAATTATATTAACTAAGCTAAATAATTATACGTTTTAAAATAAAAAGTTTATAGTTAAAGCTGTTTTTTTAAACTTTTAAAAGTATTTATAACTTATAGCTAGATTTTTATAGCTATAATTATTAAAAAAACTTAAATATAAATATTATTTTAAAAAAAATAATTAATAAAATAATTAAAGCTTAATTAATTATTATTATTATTAAAAATAATATTAATTTTATTAATAAACTAAACAATTTAATAAAAATAATAAAAATTAATAAAAAAGCTTATTAAGTTAATTAAAGTAAATATTTTATAAAAAAAATAAAACTTTAAAATATATTAAAAATATATTATTAATTTTATTATATAACTAAATAAATTTATATTTTTTAATTATAAAAAAACTATATTTAAAGTTATAAAATTAATTAATAAATAATATAATAATTATAAATTAAAGTTTAATATTAAATATATATATAAAAAAAAATTAAACTTTTAAAAAACTTTAAAACATAAGCAATAAAATAAAAATTAATTATTTTAATAGTTTTTAAATATAATATTTTAAAATTAAAAAATATAAATTATTTAATTATAAATTTTAAAATTTATTTCAATAAAGTTTTTAAAATATAAATTATTATTTTTAAAATAATATATTAAAATAAAATTATTAATATTATATTAATATATTAAAAAATTAAAATAAATTTTTAAAATATAGCTAGTTAAAAAGTTATTATTTATTAATTAACTAAATAATTATATTAAAATATATTTAAAGCTGTTTAATTTAATAAAAAAGTTTTTAATTATTTAAAAAAATATTATTTAAAAAGAAATTTAATTTTTAAAAATAACTATAATTAATTATTATTATAAAAACGTAGTAAAAAATAAAAAAATAAAAAAAATAAAAAAGATTTATAAAAAATCTTTTATCATAATTTAAATATTTATAAATTAAAAACTTAAATTTATAAAAAATATAATAGTTTTTATTTAATATTTAAATATTAAATTTTTTTTTAATATTATATTAAAAAAGTTTTTTTTAAGCTAAATTATTTTAAAGTTAATATAAAATAAAATAAAAATAAATAAAAAAATAAAAAAATTTATTAAATATATTTAAAAAAAATAAATAAAAAATAAAATTAAAATAATTTAATTAATTAAGCTAAATATTAATATAAAGTTTTTTTATTATAATAATTTTAAAAATAAAAAATATATATTTATTAAAAGATTTAATAATTTTAAACTTAAAAACTATATTATATATATTTAATAAAATTAATAAATTTAATAACTTATAATTATTTATAAAATAAAACGTTATTTATATTAATAATAATTTTATTATAATTTAAAAATTTAATAATATTTATATTTATATTTAAAAGTTTTAAAAGTTTAAAATTATAAAGCTATTTAATATAGCTTATTATTTTAAAATAAATTATAACTTTATATTTTTTTAAACTTTTTTAAAATAAAAGCTTTATTAAAATATAAAGCTTATAATTAACGTTTTTAAAAAAAACAATAACTTAGTTTTTTATTATTTTTAAAATTAATATAATTAATTTATATTAAAATAAATATTTTTTTATATTAATAAAAATATTTTATATATATAAAAAAATAAACTAATTTTAATAATATTATAATTTATATTAAAAAATATTTTTTATTAATAATATTTTAAACTTAAATATTTTAAATTTAATATTTTATATTATTTAATAATTTAAATTAAAAAAAATAAAACTTCAATAATTTTTAAATAATAAAATATATATAAATAAATATTAAAACTAAGTTATAAAAAATATATATTAATAAATTAATAAAATATTAAAAAAATAATTTAAATAATTTAAAATATATTTAATAAAAAACTTTTATAACTATAAAAAAATTATAATTTTAAAAACTTATTAATATTAATTATAAACTAATATTTAAAGTTTAATTTTAACTATTATTTAAAAGATAAGTTATTTTTTATTAATTTTATTTTATATTTATAAATATATTATAATTTAAAAAAATATATTTTTAAATATAATAATAAACTTATAAAATATAATAATTTTATTAATTATTTATAAAATAATTATAGTATATATTTTAAATTAAATATTT
>MU619874.1:0-61920 GCA_025201785.1 Xylaria longipes
TATTAATAAAATTAATATTATTTTTAATAATAATAATAGTTAATTAAGCTTTAGTTATTTTATTAATTATTTTTTTAAAATAATATTTATATTTAGGTTTTTTTAATAATTATAACTATAAAAATTTGTTTATAAGTTATAAGTATTTTTAAAAGTTTAAAAAAATAGCCTTAGCTATAAATTCTTTATTTTAAAACATATAATTATTTAGCTTAACTAGCGTAATTTTTATATGGGTAAATATTCTTGTGTGCACGGGTAGTTAATTATATAACTAAAGGTAAGCCCTGTAGGGGCCACTTATTAAAGTTAGCTAGCTAGCCTATGACTTTAATAAAAATTAATTTATTAATTATTAACTTTTAAATAATTTAATTAAAGTTTAAAATTATTTATTAGTTAATTTTAATTGTAAAAAAATTAACAATAAATTTATAGTATTATAAAAAAAAGTTATATAGTTAATAAATTTACTAGTAAAATATATATAAAACTATTATTAACATAATTTTAATATTAAAATTTTGCTAAAATTATTTATATTAAATTAAATATTTAATAAAATATATTAATAAAAATTTATTTAATACATTTTAATATACTTTAAATTTTAAAATTAATTAGTTATTTTTAGGATTTTCCCCGCTTTTAATTTAACTATATTAGTTAGCTTAAATTTATATGTAATTACGTACAGTATAGCCCTGTCCGTGAGGGGATGGTCCGTGACTGGGTAGGTTATCTTAAGACGAAGTGAACAATGTTTGTCAATAACCATGTTCATTTTTCTCGGCGTTTAGTTAGGCCTCTTGAACGTGCATCTTTCCTCAATGTTGGACCATGCTCCGCCCCGCCATTACATTGTGTATAACGCTTCCTTCGTCTACAACCGGCGTTGCCTGAGAATGGAGCCTGCAACAAGCCCTGTGAGGGAGATAACTAAAATGACACCTTGGCCAGTGTTAGCTCTGCAGGATATTAGTCCATTAACCTTCAACGTACCGAAGCTGACTCGTAGGCCGAAAACATAGCCGTCAATGACAATATCTCCCAGATGGCCGGGTAGTTGTCGGATATAGTCCACATTTGCTATAGATTTCTTTATAATCTTCAAGTCTATTAGATCCCTGGCATCTTCAGAAAAACTTTACTGCTGCTTACCTCGTTTCGGCTCTCGAGATCCAGTCCGATTTCTAAGAATTTCTTGTCTAGAACTCTCTGGACGACATCAAGCATAACGGCGCTTCCAGCCGTTACTCCGAGCAGCGTGCCGATGGGTATAGCTAACTGTAATCCGGAAGCCACGACAGCTTTGTGTGCTGGCTCGACAACTGCATTGAGACTGACGAACACAGCCGAGCTAGACATTCCCGCACCAAAGCCACTATGATAAATTGTGAATACACATTCGAGATGACGTAAAGAAACTTACCCTAGAACAATATACATGGACTCCCACCAATTCGTATTACCGACCCATCGAATGACGAGCAGTGCGTATCCAATTGAGGCAAATAGCGAAGACCCCAGAATCACTGCTTTATAGCCGCCAGTTCTGAACCCACTGTCAGTCACAAAAGCATTACCAGGCTCGCCGTCTCCAAATTTGTGTAGACTTACTTTCGTATGAAATAGCCTGCCACCAAACCCCCTACTGCATTTCCGATGACCGCAGGCACGAGATGGAGCCCCGCAATAGTGTTAGATGCACCGGATGTGACCTGAAAGTATAATGGTACAAAGTACATGAGCTGTGATGGCCGTTATGTCAGTCAAGTCGGCGAATTATAGGGACTCAGTTGTAGTCTCACGCATGTTTGAGCGCCAGCAATGCAACATATAGCAATATAAGGCGATAAGATATCCCTGTTCATTATCAGTCGTAAAGGGAACGCTGGCTCCTCTGCCCATCGGGCTTCATTGATGGCGAAAACACCCAACGTTAGAACGCCAGCACCGAAAAGACCAACAACAATTGGGTGAGTCCATGGCACCTTGACACCTCCAATCTGAATGGGAAGCATGCACAAGAGAACTCCGACTCCAAGTAGAAGCGATCCTGCGAAGTCAATGCGAGAAAACCAAGCTCTGAGGCCTTTTGAATTTCCTTTCTGTGACTCGGGCGCTTTCGTGTTCGGGATCACTAAAACGGAAGCAATCATAGCTATAGCAAATAATGGTGCCTGGCCTGAAAACGACCTTTAAATGAAAAGTCAGCATGGTGTCTCTACTAATTACTAACGACCGGGATGAGCTCACCATCTCCAACCAACTTGGTCGGCTAGAAACCCACCTAATGGCCCTCCTATTGAGCGGCCCGTCGTACTTACGATGTTGATGTAACCAAGCCATGAGGCAACATCACGCAGTGGGATCAAATCTAACGTGGAAGATGTCAGGTTTTTCCATCAGTATCTAAAATCTGCGTGTCGGGATTAATTACCTGTAGTGAGTACTAATACCAAACTCCACATCCCCGATGCCGCAGATCCAGATAAGACACGTCCGAGTATAACCTGCCAAAATGATTGACTCAGGCCACTAGATAAGTTTTAGCATGATACGACTCGATGAGTGTGTTCCTCACGTACATCATAGCACTAACAGCATCAATCAGTCTTTAAACACTTCACGAACATAGCCTTCACCTACCAGCCAACACCAAATAGTCCATAGCAGAATACAAGTATTACTCGACGCCCATATACGTCGCTAAGTTTCGCGTACTGTACCGTGTTCAGTAACGTGTTATTTAGAGACAATGGGGTACATGCTAACCAGCACCTGGGTGGCAACCCCTCCCAATAGGAAACTGACGAAAAGCCAGCTAGAGTCCTCTAAGGCGTCAAACTCAGATGCGATTCTGGGGTGAATTGCTAGGACCAAGGAGCTGTCCACGTTAGATGTAAAGAGTCCTTTCGAAGATAGGTTAGCTTGCGCAGCATTAAACGGCCAATGGCAGACTAACCTATCATAAGAACAGCCACTACTTGAATAAGTGATGAGGTGCTGATCTTGGGAGAGTCAGTGGCATCATTGGGGCATGGAGTGACTTCATTGGTCTCGATGTCTGTAGCCGTAACACTGAGTGTTGGTGTTTTGGCGGGGACCTGATGCAGAGAGTCGCCAACAGCATCGCCGTCTGTACCAATTGCGCCTCCATTTTGGCTAGAATGGAGCAGTGATGTTGTCTCGTCTGGTAACGACATCTTCAATATCTTGCACGTAAGTGGGATATAGAAGTATAGAAGCGTTGTTGCACAATAATTACGACAACTACGCCAGTCCAAGGCCGGAAATGAATAGCGTATGAAAACAGCTGCGCATGGGGTATATAGGAACTGGTTCCGGCATCGCAATTCAAACTGCAGCCTGCAGGCACCGACGTGCGGTCAGGTACTTGTATGTGCTGGCTGGTTGAACCAATAACATACGCAGGTGGTGGTGCAATTGGACGATGGATGGCGGGACACGCATATTTACCTAGCTTATCTCCGCCGAATTGGAGAATTAATCTGAATAGCGCAAATCTGAGGCGGTAATTGTTTCATTGATTAAGCTGTAGACTAGTTTATTATCTTTTTAATGTCGAAGCCTACGTCCATTCGTGCCAATCGTGGCGCAACTCCAATTCGAGCAACTCTTGCTCATACTGCGCCCCTTCAGCGTCTAAGATATACCCGGGCTCACATCTGTCAAATTTGATGCTCTTGGTTCTTGCGTCGTAGAACGAGTCAAACCGCGGCGAGAGCGCATCTTGGAGGGTCTCAACATTGCCACCGGGATGGAGGGCTCGCCAGGGGTGAATGCAGGTCTGCGCGCGACAAGACTTCAGGACGAAAAGGAGGGAATCGAGTCTCTGGACGACTTTATCTAGAGGTAGTCCTAGTAGCATACCGGCCGAGCCTTCATCCGGATGTAGCAGGTTTACCATTTGCCCGGGATCGGTAGTAAGGTCATGGAGCTCGTGCTCGTTATTGCACCAGACCTGGTAATGCAAGTTGTATGATTTACCGATCACGCGCATTGCTTTGTAAGTATTGTTCCAGCGTAATCGCGGATACCAGTCGAGTACCAGGCCCTCATTTGAGCCAAAACCCCAATGTTCTACTGTGACATGCTCGTGTCGCTCATCTCTAGCTTGATCAAGGCCAGCTCGGGTGAGCGGTATCGCTAGGCCGTCGAAGTCATCGCGTAGAGGCGCTCCAGCGATCTGTAGGATAGTTGGGGCTAAGTCTGTGTGGGTTGTTACAATGTCAGTCGCAAACCCCTTTGGTACCCCTGGTCCCCTTATAATAAGCGGTATGTTGATATCTTCCTCGAAGCTGCATTGTTTGGACGGGTGTAAACGATGTTGCCCAATGTGGTACCCGTTGTCTGTTGAGTAAAGTAAATAGGTATTATCCAGGATACCAAGATCTTCCAACCGCCGAACTAAGTTATCAACAAGCTCATCTACGCTCTGAAGAGTTCTCAGACGTTGCACATAGAAGTGATCGTTGTATTCGATAACTTCAGGGTCTTGTTTGCGCAGAGTTCGAACCCAGCTTGCTCCCGACGGTTTATCTGGATTGAAGTTCGGAGTTCTAGGCACTTTTGTGTCTCGGAAGAGATGGGCATGCCTCTTCGCCGGGACGGGCGGGCTAAAATTGACTTCGGTAAGATTGCTATGGTTGCCGTGTTTGAAGGATGGAGACTGGATGTCCGAGTGTGGCGCTACAGGAGCAAGTCCAAGGAAGAACGGCTTCCTGGCATCGTATGCTTCATCCAACAACTCAATTGCTTTCTTTGCGAGAACGTCGACACTATGTTGGCCCTCGTAGCTAACTGGCGAGTCTCGATTTCTTTGGTATGTGCTATTCATATACCAGTATGTGAAAGGGTCGAGTAAAAAGTCCTATGGCCATTAGTAAGGAACATAAGTATCGTTAAGAAAGCCTCACAGATCCTGTCCACCCCGCGGCAAATGGTGAATCATAATTATCGACGGCGTGGGCATTGAAGAGTTTTCCAGTATAATAAGTATTATAGCCCGCATTCTGTAGCCAGACTGGGAGATATTTGTCATTCAATCCTTGACTAACAAACTTCGGATATCCCCCTATGGTCATGCTCGGTTAGTTTCAAACAACGGCCCAACAGGTCATAGAGAAAACGGATGTAATACCATATGGTGGCGTCACGTCAGTGACGTTAGTATTATGCGCTGCTTTACCAGTCCACAGAGAGACCCTCGAGGGGCAACATAGAGCGGTAGTGCAGAAGTGTTTTCGAAAGGAAGTGCCATGATTGATCAGATGCTCCTGGACGAAAGGCATATAATCAAGTGACTGCATATGAAGGTCTTGGTCATCCGTCAAAATGAAGACTATATTCGGACGATCCCTTCCCGATCCTATCATTGGCTTTTGATTGGCAGGACCGAATGCATTAGCCAATGATGCTTGTATTCGGGAAGCAAGTGAAGCCAGGAGTAATGATACAAGTATATAGCCCATGACGACAATTCAACCCATTCGAATAGGATAAAATGCGATGTTTAGAAGCCGTTTTAGCGATATGGCTATCCTTATTCGACGAGGAAGGATATTGTACCTACTGTCGTATCTTATATAGGCTAGGTTATAGCCCTGCAATATTTAATTGAAACTATGACATAAATTGAATGTAGGCGTTCTCCATAACCAATATAGTAATAGGAGCCGCACTATGCATCCGATAGAGAACATGCGGGGTGCATTCGTGCCAAAGGAATGACACGTGTTCGATTGCGTGATATGCGATGTCCTACCACTGCCTCCAATACAACCTGCACTACGTATAGATAAGGTTCAGTGTGTATTGTTGTGTTCGGTATCACATCCAAAGCAGGCTTATTCGTATAATGCGTCACCCTTAGAAGGGGCGCTCAAGACGCATGATTGTCGAAGGAAAGGTAGCACCAAGCACAACACGGTCGCATCGATCCGATGCGCTGGAACCGTGGCTATGGATTCGCCGCGGCTTATGGCTATAATGGCTCGGACTGCTCTAGAGCTGATCAGCAGGCGATGGTAATATTGTATGCACCACCACGGCTTGGTTGAGATAACCCCGCATGGCTAGAATATATTAATATGAATTATGGTTGTAGCGGTTAAACCCTGTCTATTAATCCCAACACTCACAATTCCATCGTATATCAGGCGTATTTTACTATGAACCTCCTGGTACAGGTACAGTTCCAACTCATCATCTAGCCCTCAATTCGATCAGGCGATAATCGGAGACCTGGAAAGTGAATCAGAGTTATGCCTACCGTCCTTCCCGACCAGACAGTCCTAGAGAAGGCAGAGCATGATGAAGTTGAGGCTGGTGTCGGAGAAGGGGAGAACAACTCAATTCCACCCTTGGGTCAACCGCAAGAGGAGAAGAAATTTTGGTTCCAGCGAGGGAAAAACTACAATCCGCATGCGATCGCAACACAGGTATAGAATCATGCTCGTAGTCTTTACCGAAAGGAGATATTGCCGCTCACAATTCACAGCCAAGCGTATACGATGTTGAAGAGATGAAAGATCAATATAAGCCCCGATCAGATTGGTCAGATACCTTAGGAAATCGCAATGAAGTTGATCGAGTTTAACATTTGCTGTAGGGAGAATGTACATCGATTCGACCCCTTAGCAAGATGGACTTGGGGCGAAGAGTATGAATTAATTCGAAAGGTTGATTGGCGCATTATGCTTTGGGTCGCCATAATGTTCACAGCTATGGAGCTGGACCGAGCGAACCTTAGCCAAGCAGTGGCAGATAACTTTCTCGATGACTTGAACCTGACCACAAATGGTCAGTCTTTAATCGTAAATGTATGAGGCAGTAGGGACTGACGATATGCAGATTACAATCTTGGCAACTCGGTATATGCTTTGTCATTTCTCGCTGGTGAATTTCCCTCCCAGCTACTTGCTAAATGGATCGGACCGGACCGATATATACCTGTCCAGATAGTTCTCTTTTCCATCGTCTCGGCATCGCAATTCGCCCTGAATAGTAGGGCCTCGTTCTTAGCCTGTCGCTCCTTGTTAGCACTACTCCAGGGTGGCTTTATTCCCGAGGTATATGCACCCCGGACTCCCTTACAGCACCCAGAAGAGCTTATTTTGACGTAGTGTGTCCTATACTTGTCGTACTTCTACAAGCATCATGAACTCACAATTAGATTGAGTTTCTTCTGGACGGGGATGTTCATGGCAGATATTTTAGCTTCTATTATTGCCTTTGGACTGCTTCATCTGAGAGGAGTGGACGGGCACCCAGGCTGGAGATGGCTTTTCTTAATCGAAGTTCGTGGCCCTTGGAGCTCAATGCTATGCAGCTAACAAAAATCAAGGGCCTTATTACAAGCACTATCGGTCTCATGTCATTCGTGATGTTGCCGCCAGGCCCGACCCAAACAGCAAGCTGGTCACGAGGCAAGAAAGGCTGGTTCACTGCTCGGTATGTTCGTATCCTTGTTCACACACCTGATATATGCTCATGATGTATAGAGAGGAGTCTATCTTGGTTAATAGGATTATCCGAGATGATCCTAGTAAGGGAACCATGCATAATCGGGAACCCATCACTCTTAAGCTGCTTTGGCAGAGCTTGACAGATGTTGATCTCTGGTGAGAAGTCATTATCTTCATTGCCGCTAATAATAGTGGTACTAATAATAAAATAAACAAGGCCGCTTTATGCTATTGGATTGACGTTCAATATTCCAACTTTCTCGCCCCAGTTATACTTGACACTCTCGCTAAAAGGGCTGGGCTTCACTACTTTCCAAACAAATCTACTAACAATTCCATATTTGGTGCTGAAGAGTAAGTCGGGTAGCATGACAAGTGAACGAAGACTAACAGGTGGACAGTCATCAACATGCTTTTGCTCTCCACCCTAGCAGAGGTCACAGGCCAACTCGCTGCATCGGCCTCCCTCTTTCAGTTCTGGTGTCTTCCCTTTCTGATATACTTGCGGGTTGTTGACACGACACATGCGTCTAAATGGTTGACATGGGCGATAATCTCGCTACTTCTTGCAGCCCCGCTCGGTAGCTTTCAATTACTTCCAGTTGAAGACAATAAACTAACAACTGTGCAGCTCATCCAGTCCAGGTCGGCTGGATCTCGCGAAACGCCAACACAGTCCGCTCTCGAGCTATCGGCGCGGCACTCTACAATATGTTTCTACAAGCGGGCGTGGTAATCTCATCTAACATCTACCGCGCTGATGACGCGCCCTTGTACCGCCGTGGCAACAGCATCCTTCTAGGGGTACTAGGTCTCAACCTAGTTCTATACGTGGTCGCCAAGAGCTACTATATTTGGAGGAATCGGACTAGAGCACAAAAATGGGATCTAATGACTCCTGAAGAGAAGCTGATATACCTATCAGATCATCAAGACAAAGGGAATAAAAGATTGGATTTCAGGTTGGCCTCGTAAAGTGGAGTCCCATTAAGCCAAATCATATAATCAATCGTGGCGTCCCCTTCATATTCTTTCTAGGGACAGCGCTGATCGACGCCCTGTTCTTGATAAACTCCGATGCAGTAGCGGCGGATCCTGTTTACTTGAGCAACATAATCAAAATATTAGGACGTTTATCGGAGTCCCCGCATATCCTTATATACACCTGGTAGACCTCGGGTTGCCCACGAAGTTCTCTCTTGTTGCACTAGCAAATAATACCGACAGGCACATGCTATCCAGTTGCTGGAGATACCGTGAGCAACTGCCGAACGCATTTTGCCTACTCGGCGCGGGATGTTCTCCGCATAAATGCCCGTTGAGGGGATCTTCACTGGGGATCCCGCCTGACAGGCTTACACGCGTAGAGGAATACCTAAAAGAAACAATGAAGAAACCCCACGAACTAGGATGCAGTAGGTAGGTAGCAAGCTAATGTTAGCCAGCGGAGAACCCTACAGAACTTGCATAAATCATCAGAGCGATAGGTACTAATTAAGCTCTTTCTCATTTTTAAAGGAGAGCGGACAGTTCCTAAGTATTATCGCAGATAACGCAACGCGATAAAGTACGTATATTATGATGACCCCGCACATTATATCAGGCCTGTGCTTCTTTAGCAACAGTGAAGCTTTTAAAGCAGTAAGCAAGGTTTATTGTAGAGATACTCCAGGAAGTCCGACATTGTAACTCGTATAGTAACCGATGCGCGAGCCAAATACGCGTCGCGGTAGGCCGCCGAATCTAGCCCGTGGAGATTGAATGCCGTTCGAACATGCCGTAGGTGATTCCCCAAGGCAACATTGCAGGGCAGCAATTGAGAGAGCCGATCGGTTACGAGTAGGTTCATATAAATCATTACGACGCCATACTCGTAGACATGCATCTCGATATCGGAGAGATCAATTTACTCCATGTCCTCTCGAATTGGCTCTCGCCTCATTCTCTTACCGGACTTCTGCTTAACATGTCTCGTTTTCGGGTGACTATTCCTAGGTTGCTTGCCAGCGTCGGGCTGGTCAGCGCTCAGTGTGCACCCGAAGCTTTCACCGCGATCCTCACAGACAAGGCGGAAGCAACTATCAACTTTGTTCAAGCCGTTCCAAGGAATGGAAGTTTCGGCCAGGGGGCAGCCAACATCCCCTTTCCTATAAACGCGACGCAATTACCCGCACTCTGCGCTGTAGGTATAAACGTCAAGTCTTCGGAGAACTCGTCTTACAACTTTGGTCTATTCCTGCCCGATTCGACGTGGAATGAGAGGTTTCTAGCGACGGGAAATGGTGGCTATGGTGGTGGAATCAATTGGTAAATAGATGGCCCCTTAATAATACGAGCCAATGATGGGATGCAGGGCTCAAAGTTATTGTTATCGGTATGTTGATGCTAATCTGAGTCTGGTTGATAGGCCAGATATGGGCAGGTTCTCTCATGTATGAAGCTCCATGGACATTGTGAGATGACTAGCCGATTGGTTCTTACTGTTCTAGTATGGATTTGCCACCATGTCCACGGACACTGGCCATATATCAGCAGCGGTTGACGGCTCTTGGGCGGTCGATGCTCCCGAAACTCTCATCGACTGGGGCCATCGTGCCATGCACGGATCTATTGTGCTATCAAAGGTTAGTATTTACTGAAAGACAAGGACAACCCCGAATAGTGACTGATTGATGAGTGAAGCATATCACTACGAATTACTATGCAATGTCTGACGGCATCAAATATTCATACTACGCCAGTTGCTCAACGGGCGGCAGACAAGGTCTGAAAGAGATTCAGCTGCATCCCGAGTCATTTGATGGTATTTCTGTTGGCGCTCCTGCCTGGTGGTCCCCTCACCTCGCAGGCGCGACTCTTTGGCAAGGTCTTTACAACTACCCGGACTCTGATCCGAAGCATATAACCCTATCTCTGTTCCCAATCATCACCGCGGAAATGAAGAGACAGTGTGATCCACAAGATGGACTAGTCGATAACATTATCAGCGATCCTTATGGGTGCAACTTCGACTTTGAAGCCCTACTTTGTACTGACACGAACTCGTCTGCTTGTCTGACCCCGGCGCAGTTAACGACGTTATATAAGTTCTATAATGATTGGGTCGACACGAACCAAGATTTTGTGTTTCCTGGTGTGTCTCTTGGGACGAACCCGAGCTTCCTCTTGGGATCAATATCGACTCTGGGCTCGGATTTTCTCCGATATTTCGTCTATAATGATACGGACTACGACTATACGAAGTTCACGTATAAGGACCTTCAATTCGCCGATACCATAAATCCAGGAAACGCCTCAGCTGATGACTTCGATTTGTCGCCGTTTTTGAACCGGGGTGGCAAGATCCTCAAATATCATGGAACCGCGGACGCTCTGATTCCGACAGGCAGCAGTATCTACTTCTATAGGAAGGTGCTTCAAACTCTTCGGCCCAAAGGCATTAACATTGAAGATTTCTACCGCTTTTTTCTCATTCCTGATATGGGTCATTGTTCGGGGTCGGAAACCGGCCCTTCGTACATCGCTGCTGGTTCTCAATCTATCGCGGGAGCTACATATTCTGTTCCAGGGTATGAAGATGCCGAGCATGATATAATAATAGCTATGGTGGATTGGGTTGAGAATGACAATGCACCCGATCACTTGATCGCGACAAAATTCGTCAATGATGCCGCCACCTTAGGAGTCCAAAGCCAGCGGCCACTGTGCGTATATCCAAAGCAGGCAAAGTACACATCAGGTGACCCCAATCTCCCGGAAAGTTGGGAGTGCAAGTCCCTATATTAGCGGGGCCTTTTCAGAAAATCAGCTACTTATAGTCTCTATTCCTGTGTATGAATCTTACTAGATTTGTCTAATACAGGGGTTTGGTTACGGCTGAAGACCATCTCTTGAAAGGACGCTGTTGAAGACTTGCTGCAGCTTGCCCTCACAATCTGATACCATCGTCTTTGACCGCCACGCGACAAATCTATCGGGCCGAACCAAGACGCATCCATCTTCTTCCACATCTCTACTCTTGTACCAATCGCGATAGACGTCGATATAGTCAAGACCAAACCCAATGGCGTATGTGTTAATGGGTATGCCAGTCGCCTTTGTGATGCTAGCGGCCGCTTTCCTCCATTCTTCCCCCTTGTGTCCAATGAATAGGGAGAAGGCACCATGGCCCGCCAAGTCATGCGTCGATATCATATTCCGCCGCTCCGGGATGTCTACCCAAGCGTGTGGCAGTCGGTTTCCAGGGTATGTACTGACGAGTATATCCACTATAGGGTCTCCCTTTAGAGCTGGTCTTTCGGCCTTCTCGTCTTCTAGATAGACGGCAGAAGAGGTGTACCATTGGTTCATGCTGAGGCCCAGGTTCTCGCATTCCCGTCGCTTCTCCTCAAGGGCTTCATGGAGTTCCTGTCGGCGCTTGTCACCCGCCGGTGTCGGTTCGGACAGCTCGGCGAGACACCTGACTCCTTCCTCTGCGGTGGGAGCGAACTGGCCGAGAACCTTCCAGACCTCTACATGTGCGTGAAGCTGCTGGTTTGCCTCCCGGACGAGTGTTGCGCCTACCGGTTGTCGCTCGATGCTATATGATTCTAGTAGCTTTGGGCCGGCTAAACCTTTGGCCACGTAAGCCACCTTCCACTAAGCAGTATCAGCATTTTCATCTTCATGGGACAGGGCACCTGGGGGTACTCCTTACGGCAAGATTGTAAGCGTCTTGGACGCATGTATTACTTCCGTTTGCGTGCGCAGGCGGATGTCGGTGGCCAGCGTCGCCTAAAATAAAGATATTTTTGCCTTCGACAGAATACTTCTCCGCAACACTCTCGTTGACGGTCCACGGATCTAACCTCTCAACTTCAACCTTTACGGAATCATCTCCAATAGCTTTATGGACCAAGTCAATAAGCTCGGGACTCTGCGTCGTAAGATTTTTGAAGCGACCGTCTTCCTCTGCGAGATTACAGACAAGAATCCATTGATTCCACGGCCGGATCAATCGCATTATCAAAGCCATACTGATGAAGTTGTCGGGCTGTATGATAGAGTGGAGTCCCGCAAAACGTTCCTTTGGGATCAGATGGCCAATATCGGCTTTGAACAGGATGTTGCAGGCGACTCCAGGCCGCGGCTCGACCAGATACTCGAGCCCAAGGATCTGGGCCACCTTACTACGAGACCCGTCTGCACCGAAGACATATTTCGCTCGAACCTGAAATTCGTGTTTAGAGATGAGGTCACGGAGGGTGCACAGTGAATCTTTGCTCCCAGGAACCTCCTCTATACTGACGAGCTGCGTTGAGAAACGGAACTGGAATCCTTTGCTCGAAGCGTATCGAACGAGGATAGGTTCTAGGTAAGACTGCGGGAGGTCCAGATACTGGCACGGACTAGCCCTTGCCAACTCTCCCTGTTTTAATCAGCTTCATCGGTGTCACGACGGAAATGTGTTGGCGAGGCCCTACCATGCTCTTTGGGTGCGCACCCCATGCTTGCACCTTGCCATACTCTTCGCCAACCATGCTCCGAGCCCATCGGAATGACTGGAACATCTCGCCATGAGTGGCGTGGGCGATGGCATCTTTTTCAAGACCAATATCACGGAGGGTCTCTGATCACTGTCAGCATTATGTCGTCCTAATTGAGAGGAGCACAGCATACCGAGCGCGAAAGGATTAAACACGTGAGCTCTTGGGGTATCGGCCGTGCCTGGGGCTCGAGCAATCACTATTCCCTTGAGACCTGCAGTTTACTTTAGCCATCGAACATGGACATGTATGCAGCGATCACATACCATTCTGAGCCATGAACGCTGCAAGCGAAGCGCCTGCTGGGCCGGCACCGACCACAAGGAAGTCCACGTCCACATACTCTTTTCCCATTTTTAAAGTTATGATGACTTTAGAGTTTCAATTTGACTGTATCTCGATGCAGCTTAAATGATAGTCTTCTTCCTTATTATTGATATCGTCTCTCAACCTATATACCCGTCACCTATCTAGGTATGCGCGAAATGAGCTCAGCTTAACTGATGATTTGGAAGCATGGGCTGCCGTACTAATTTGATGACAAATAATCGCCTTTATTCAGCGTGAGTAACAATTTGTTAATACCAAGCGGTGGCACTAGACGCGTCGAATTCGGACGTCGACCCAGCCCTACGCCCCATCTAGGTAGAAAACCGGACGATGCGATTATAATCTGATGTACGAAGTACGTTATTTCGCATTCACCGAGTTTTCACATGACAGAAAATGAGGGTGTGTGCAGCGCAATGCGCCTCGACCAGATCTAGGCCTCATGTAGTGTACCCCATAGGACCCTTGCTACCTAGTCAGCACAGCAAGTATGTCCACTCAAGGAGGCTTACTGCAGTGCGGTGCACATCAGCGCTCAGTAATCTCGTCACATCGTGTATTCGCTGCAATATAGTTAATAGCTCAATCCTGCAACAATCAGCGAAGTTGGCGTGAAAATGAGAGATCTATCAGAAGTAAATTGGGTCAAGAAGTCACTTCATGTACTATACAAGGCAGGGAGCACGTAGAGACACCGACATCCTGTTCATGTATATATAGAGGTCTTCCCACCTTACTCATAAAGTAGTCAAGCTGAATGCAATGCTCATACAATGCTCATATATACCTACCATTTTATTAAGGTCACCTAACCAACCATCGAGATCATCACTTATAATCAACCCAGTCCGAAGATACACCAGAGCTTTCATGTCATATCATGTGCATGTGCCAAGTTTTCAACATGACGTCGCGTTGTCCAGTATTATCCGTTCGGTTGAATCAATTCGTCGCGCGGTAAGCTTCTTCGCCCAAAAGAGGGATTCAGTATGAAATTCGAATCTTGCGCTGCCTTAGATAAAGTAAGTTCCACATTTATTTCTCATTGTTCTATTCCATGACCTCTTCTACATGGAGTGCATTTTCACTCACCACAAAATCCAAGTGAGATCAAAGTGAGTAAGCATAGGAATACGGCTTTCATGATGTCCGCCACTCAACAGCAACTCCAAAAATGACGACTTTCCATTAAGCAAGTCTCCGGGCGAGCTTGCAACGGTTATTCATGAGTATTTCGTATAATACCGGAGACCTATTGTGTACACTTGATGACAATATTTTAGCATAGTCGCCAGCAACGATAAGGATGAGTTCACTTGAGAGGTGAGCTGTTGTCATACGGACTAGCTTGCCAAGCCCTGATTCAAGACATACAGCGAAGGTTTTCAGGATATACAGCTCGTATTTACCAAACTGCAGTCTCAAGTGCCTGGAAAAGTCCGCAAGGCCTCGACCAAGTGAGGGGGCAGATAACGGATCTGAAGGCATGAACATAAATAGAGCCAAGGGCACGAGGTTACATCGCTTGGAAGAAGAGGAAACCAAGGACCCATTAGACCCCTAGATAATTATTAGTTGAATTCGATCTATTGTTCTAAGCCCTTGTATTCCCGCCCTTGTCACAGCCGTGGTATCGGAATATGCTAAGCTTATCAGACTGTATTTTCCGAGAGCTTCCAAGAGCTCCTGAATATACTTTATGTTGCCATATAAAAGTGCGAGGCATATATACGTCAAGCTTGTATAACTATACTAGTATCTTGCCAGATAGCTTAAAAATTTTTGAAATTTCCGGCCCTACGTCATGCCCTTCCCTTATCCATCTAATTTCCGCTTAATTAATACCACTGTTAGTTGCTGCGCGCCGTATGTTGTATGATCATATATACTTTACTACCTACGCACTATAAATTAAATTCTGGGCACGTCTTGGTTCGAATTGGGAACCGGCCACAATAAGACCGTTTAGATAAACTAATACGTTTCTCTTTTAGAGTACGAGATCTAAGCGGAGAATCCATCCTCACCTTGGTTAGGGGGGCTGTTAGCCCCAGTGAGCTTCGTTGATGAAGCATTTAACGGGCGTGATGGTGCTACTGTATTTACAAAACTATCTTGATATCGAGCTAAAGAACGAGGTCCCTTGATCTGTTAGCGGGTTTCGCATGATGTGCGAGCTCAGATTGCTCTTTACACTGGAACAACTCGCCGACACCGTCGAATCGGCTTCGTCGAAGTTGTTTGGTTGAGATCGAAGTCAGCAGTTCTATATATATATTCAAATTCATGCTCTGGCATGTTTTCATCGTCAGACATACAATGAATGGCCCCTATTGGCGGCTCCCGTATCTCCAAATAATCCGCAGCCTATGTGGACAGGGGATCGGGCAAGGGATCGGGCAAGGGATCGACTCCGGGCCTTCTCCAGGTTACCGGGTGTTGACCCGTCAATGTAACGGCGATAGTAGGTAGGTATTCTTACAGTACCTATACGCCCCTCTTACAACTACCTACAATCGTCTGCAAGTGCGTGGAAAGCTGTAAACATTCATTACTACCACCATTAAGACTATAACCCCATCGTCCAGTGAATTTTTGTAAAACTTGTTTTGCCTCTATTGTTGTAGGGGCTAAGCCGCTATACCTATCACACTGCAGGCAAGGGCCACGCTGGCCCGCACTCGTCCGCACATACATCTGTGTAGGCGCTGTCCAATTAGCTTAGACCATATTTCTTAGGTAGGCACTGATAGCGGGGCTGCCACACGTGGCAGTTAGTGAAGGGCACCGGGGGGATAGCACTGATCGCCCCTGTAACTTCTGTCTATAGTGAAAGTTAGCGATCAAAAACCACTGCCTGCCGGCACTTCGTACTTTCGGTAGAGGTAGTAACAAGACAGTTGTGGTTGGGCGACAATACTCGGCCAAGTATACCCCAACACCCTGTATTTGTGGTGCTTCGATAACTCACCGTGGCTGATATTCAGTGGCAGGGTCAATTTTGCACTATTACGCTATCAGAGTCGCCTCGTTACTTCAACTTTGCAAGAGTAAGTAGTGCAATAGACATCTATATCACCGTTTCTTAGGGACGCCTAGAACTCCCCCAGCATAGCTTGCTTTACCGGAAGGATTCGACCTAATCATCACGGCTGCATGCCAATTACATTGGTTAATTAGTGCCGGTTGTTTTCCGAGCTCCCAAGGATGTCTCACTATTTGCCCATCAACATGTACATCGATGGGCAGCGGAATCGCTGAAGGGGTGATCTACAGGCTTACTTACCGTCGTAATGCAGTTGTGTTCCGGGTCAGCGTTGTCAACTCAGACCTTCCAGAGAAAAGAACGGCACAGAGCTTCGATGGGTGGAGGACATCCCTCGGTGACCGTTTCCTGCGAGGAGGCCGCCTGGTGCATTGATCTAGAATAGAAACGAATGACTCGTGGAAGACCCGTGAAGCTGACTGGGCCGGATTAAATTCTGATCAGGTTCAACATGCAACCAAGCAGTGCAACACCAACGTCACTAGTCCAGCTGCCCCCTCGTTTCTATACGGGACTGGGCGAATCAAGAGTCTGTGATCTATGCCGAGATGTACGAGAGATGTCTGTATATGCCCGCCTTTCCGGCAGATTGGGGGGTGCACACCCTCTCGTCAATCATCACGTCGTGAGGGTTGGGTCACCACGAACCGTCCCTGCGCCACACGAGAGCCGTCTACCCATTGGCAAGACGTTGCGATTTCTTAGGATTCTGTCCGCCACGCCTGCAGGAATGCACTCATGGAGGATTTGGGGTACACAATGTAATGTGACCCTCGCGAGCTGTCATTACCACCATCTCCCCTATACCCGGGACAGCTATGTTGGCCAATCCGAAGCCTTGGTAGATGGGTTCGATATAGTTTGGTTCTCAGCAGAAAAACATCACGCTACGTTCATCTAGTTCGCTTGGCCAAGTGGAAACACATTGTTGGCTGGTTGCGGGGAAGATGGGAGTTCGACTTCATCCACGTCTCCACCCCCGCATTCCACTAACGTTGAGAGCTGGGGGCGGGTACTTGATAGTGCTCTTTGCTGCATGAGGGCAGCCAATCGATTGCTCGTCAAGAGTTTGGGTGTTACCAAATCAGAAGAGTAACAGGGATGACATCTTAGGGCTGGGCAACTTCCCGAGCCTCACCGAGAAGACCACCCCTACGCAACGTCTACACCAAATCGTGTTTGGGACAACTCATTGTGTCCAATTATCCCCAAGGAGAGGAGCATACTTGTCATTAGCCACTGCTGCTTAGGATCCATTACGACACTAGTCTCCTTCAAATCAGTCCAGATGGCGACCCTCCACGAATCACGCCTAGGACGTTCATGGCAACAGGGACTTCTACTTGGGAAGCCAGACCTGATTTAGAGATACCGGGCTAACCGCACAGATCATCGGCTATCTCATGAGAGGGGACTGGGGGAGGTTACATCTGATGTATCATATGATAGAGACTGGGACAGGCATTATCTATTTAAGGAGGGGTTTATAGGACTTCTTTTAATGCCAATTGGCTTCGTTCAAGGTCATGGATATAAATGCAGCCTTCATTGGCGGCTTCATAGGGGTAACATAAGTGGAGGTGTTCAAGAAGTGCAGCTTGGCTACCTTCCCCTCTCGCCTGGATATTTGCTGGCACAGGAAACCCCAAACTTCGGTGGAACATAAATAATTCACCTTACCCTCGAGGTTTCTTACGGCGTGTTATATCCCATGGTATTCAGATAGATCAAACCAGAAAGAGTCAAACGAAATCATGAGTCCATTACCAGACGAGTTCGATATCATTGTCTGCGGTGGTGGGAGTTGCGGGTGTGTCGTCGCGGGTCGGTACGTCATCGCTTATCATCGGTATGCGCGCTGATATGCTGACTGCCACAGCCTCGCCAACTTGGACCACAACCTCAAGGTCCTCCTTATTGAAGCCGGAGAGAGCAACCTTAACAACCCATGGGTCTTTCGGCCGGGCGTGTACCCCAAGAACATGAAAATTGACTCGAAGACAGCATCATTCTATGAGTCTCGTCCGTCGAAATGGCTTGCCGGTAGAAAGGCAGTTGTACCATGTGCCCATATTCTCGGAGGTGGCTCCTCGATTAACTTTTTGGTAACTGCCACGAGTCTCCTTTGGCCATAACCCGAGCTAACCTGGCTCAGATGTATACTCGTGCTTCAGCTTCGGATTACGATGATTTTCAAGCAAAGGGATGGACTACCAAGGAGCTTCTGCCCCTAATGAAAAAGCATGAGACGTATCAGAGAGCCTGCCACAACAAGTATGTGGGCGTGTTTGTTCCGCTACAGATATAGAGGAAGCTGACCTGAGCAGGGACATCCACGGCTTTGAGGGCCCAATTAAAGTATCTTTCGGAAATTAGTAAGAGACATCTGAATAACACATCCAATATTGGTGAATTGACCTAGTCCTTCTAGCACATATCCCATCAAGGACGACTTCTTGCGCGCTGCCGAATCTCAGGATATCCCATTTGTTGATGATTTGGAAGACTTGAGTACCGGTCATGGCGCTGAACATTGGTTAAAATGGATTAACCGTGATGTATGGAATCCGAATACATGGCCAGGATACGTGTGGTTACTAACCCCTTTGTTAGACCGGCCGCCGTAGCGATAGCGCTCATGCTTATGTTCATTCCACCCGAGCAGTCTACGATAACCTATACCTCGCGTGTAATACTAAAGTGGACAAGGTGATCATCGAGGATGGCCGTGCTGTAGCCGTACAGACTGTGTAAGCCCCCAACATTCCGTGTTTAACATTATTCAAGCCTAACTTGCTAGCCCTACGAAACCTCTTCACCCAAATCAATTGAAGCCCAGAATCTTTAAAGCTCGCAAGCAGATCGTTGTCTCCGGAGGTACTCTGTCATCACCTCTCATTCTCCAGCGATCTGGCATTGGTAAGTTGAGCGCTGTTCTACTCAGGAGTTCCCACTGACATCAGATTCAGGTGACCCCGAAAAGCTGAGGAAGGCAGGCGTTGAACCTATCGTCGACCTCCCTGGTGTTGGGCTCAACTTCCAAGATCATTACCTCACCTTCTCAGTTTACCGCGCTACGCCGGAGACCGAGAGCTTCGACGACTTCGTTAGAGGCGTCCCGGAGGTGCAGAAGAGTAAGGATATCTTGGCCTTGATACGACAGTATGCTAACCGGGGCAACAGAGGTGTATGAACAGTGGGATTTGAAGGGCACGGGGCCGCTTGCTACCAATGGAATCGATGCAGGCGTGAAGGTCAGGCCGAATGAGGACGAACTCAAAGAATTCGAATCCTGGCCGACTCCCAACTTCACTGAGGGCTGGAAGTCGTACTTCAAAGACAAGCCTGACAAGCCGGTCATGCACTATTCCGTCATCTCCGGCTGGTTCGGCGACCATATGCTCATGTGAGTTTCTACTTCTCGTAACCAATTGAACAAGTTGTGATTTAACCCTTTCCCCGCACCCCATAGGCCGCCTGGAAATTTCTTCACAATGTTTCACTTCTTGGAATACCCGTTCTCGCGCGGGTTCATAGACATCAAGTCCGCAGACCCATATGAGTCGCCTGATTTTGACACCGGCTTTATGAATGACGAGAGGGACATGGCCCCTATGGTCTGGGGCTACATCAAGTCGCGCGAGACGGCTCGTCGCATGGATGCCTACGCCGGCGAGGTGCAGGCCATGCACCCCTTCTTCAACTTCGACTCGCCTGCTCGCGCCAACGATATGGACCTCGAGACTACGAAGCGCTACGCGCTTCCCGGGAACTTGAGCGCCGGCTTGCAGCATGGCAGCTGGAGTGTCTTTAACCCTGCGCCGGATAAGACGGCCGAGGCCAGCATTTTGAATAGCAACAAGGCGAATGTCAGGGAGGAGTTGAAGTACAGTACCGAGGACATCAAGGCCGTCGAGGAGTGGGTTAAGCGACATGTCGAGAGTACTTGGCACTGTCTTGGCGTAAGTCTTCACCCAGCGCGTTGTGTTATCTGCGCGAGCTAACCTGTTTCGTTAGACTTGCTCAATGGCGCCCAAGGAGGGCAATAGCATTGTCAAGCACGGCGTGCTCGACGAGCGCTTGAACGTGCACGGTGTCCAGGGTCTCAAGGTTGCGGATCTGAGTATCTGCCCTGACAACGTCGGCTGCAACACGTAAGTTGAGACTCTCATGCCGTACTTGTCTATCAGCACATATTGTACCCTACCATGACATGGTTACTAACTTGATGCACCTAGGTACTCGACCGCCTTGCTTATCGGCGAGAAGTGCGCGGTCCTCGTCGCTGAGGATCTGGGATACTCGGGCGAAGCGCTGGATATGAAGGTCCCAACGTACCACGCCCCGGGCGAGGTCACGCTTGCATTCCGTGTTTAATGAGAGATCACACAGCAATGGTTGGACTGCGCATGTCTTTTGGATTGTTAATCTGGATTATGGACTTATAGCGAGACAGATTGTTCCTACTTTGTCGATTATGAATTTTATGTGTTTAATGATCTCTTATATATATAAGATTATTTTATTTTACGGAAACCAATTGAAACAATTCATGATTAAATGATATAATAGCCTATACGCTTATCTACAATTGTAGCACAACCATGGTTCCCAAAAAGGTCACAGAGAGGTTATACAACAAAAGCTTTCTCTACAACACAATAAAATGACATGTCCGTTTCGATATCAGCTCAGCTCTATGCGGCAACTTCTGACCCCGTGATCCTCTTGAAGTCAGCAGAGACAGAGTCATAGACCTTCGCTGCCGTGCCGTCCTCCCTGAACCGCCGAAGCACGTCCTCGACTTTAGGCGAGGCGGGGTCGACCTTAGGGCTCACCGAGTACACGCCGCTCCCCGTCCTCCCATCGGTTCCCCTCGACGTCTCGAGCGCCGTCCCATCCAGCGGCACGCCCGCGTGGCCGGTGCCCCGCCCGGGGGCGAACGCCGCGCTCGTGGCCGCAAACACGTGGCGCTCCCCGGACTCGGCCGGCGGCGTGTTGATGAGGGGCGCCAGCAGCTTGGAGATGCCGATGATGATGGAGAGCCGCAGCGTGGGCTGGACGTCGCGCATGATGCCGCTCTCCACGACGCCCGGAACGGTGTGCACGAAGGCGACGTCGGGCGCGCGTCGTTGCGCTTCCTCGATCATCAGTGTCGCGATCGACGCTAATTGGTCGCGCCACTGATGAAGCGGGAGTCCGGTACCCGGGATGTTGCTGAGGTCGATGGCGCCTTCGCAGGTCGCTGCCCCGACGCTCACGACGCGGCGTAGTGAGTCTGCTCGCTGTAGCAGTGGGAGCAGGTTGAAGATGAAGCGCACCCGTGAGTATTGGGCAAGTGCGGAAGCGACGGGAAGACCTTCGCTGGTTTCTATGAGGGGATAATGATGATGATTAGCAAATGCACTGACTTTTATTCCCCTCCTTGGAGTTGAGTGTGTGGGATGAAGGCGATAGGCAATGAAAAAGAGATGGGACGCGGGGTCAAACGTACCGGATTGAAAAGCCATACTCCCCTGCGATTGAAAGAGGAGGTTGATGACGGAAAGCTTCTGCTTAATCCGGCGGCACACATCATCGACGTTCTTCAGCAAGCTCACATCGGCACGTATGAATTCGAAGTGGCCGTTGGGGCTGAGCTGTCGGCACTCGTTCATAATGCGATCGGCGGCCTCCTGGGACCGGCCGACGATGATGACTTTCGGCGCGGGGGCATATTTGGTAAAGGCCTTCAGAGTGTATTCGCCGACACCACTGGTGCCGCCCACGAAGACGGCTACGAGACCCGGGGGCAGCGTGGACGGGATACGCTCATTCGAGGCGATGCAATCCGAGAGGGCGACCATTTTCTTCTTATTCGACTTTGCGTGCTCCTCGGTTCTTGAGATTTTATGGGTATAAACATCTTGATCATTTGGTTGGGCATGATGTGCGCTTTTGTATTCTGCCGATTTGCGTCGGTGAGTTAGATAGTTCATAGAATACGAAGTATTACGGATGTAGTTATGATATCGATCCCGCCTCACCCTATCCCCGTCATGATACTTAATGATTTTACTAGGCCGAATGAGGCGATACGAGACCAGTTGGGAATAGTTCAAGATGCTAACTCTGTGGCAATCAGGCCCACATGACTCCAATACAGTACAGTCCCGAAAGTACTATCTACAACTTGACTTGTGTAGCCGGAAAGGCCATTCTCGAGGCCATTTTCATTCTCAGATCGCGAGGTGGAAGGCGGATGCGGGTTATGCGGCATGCTGCCTTTACGCCTCCGCAAAAGAGGCCGTGGAAGATTTCACAAGCACGATGCCGAAATAGCTAGCGGATATTGACGGTCTGGTAGCTTCCCTTGTAAGTGTAGGCCGTTGGCCATAATTACATCAAATGTTCAATTTTATTACTTCGTAGTTAGACCACTATATGACTTTCTAATCGCACTTGGCGCCCCTCCGTCTTTATATGTAGGCATGTGTAATATAAGATGTTGTGCATACATAGTACTACACCTTTTAAGTCTAGTCGGCGTAGGAATGTTTCGCGTGTGACTTCGTTATGCCTTGAGTCGGCTAGTTATCTTGTTTATCAGGCGCTGCCGCAAGACACCCTCTGCCACGACCGCCCGCTTGTGTGCCCACCACCAATCCTTGTGAGATAGGAGTATCCTCACGGCACGATAGAAGTGGTAGAGAAGAAAGAGAGCGTGGGAGTCGCCGCGTTCGATTAAAGTAGGGAAATGACTATATCCAAGCAGTGGAAAGGACAGTATGAAATTTGCCAATAAGGGCAGCATGGATGATGGGTCGGGACCAGAAGTAGAGTCTGGCGATTCGCCTTGGCTGAGGAAGGGGAGAATAAGACATAGCCGACGGACAACCGGGATATATGCCTCTTCTGCTGGATCAAGTGCAATTCGCGTCCGGAAGACATGATCTGGCCTGAAATCCGAGTTTACCTGGTCTTCATCTACAGGATTCGTCGGAAACTCATTCAACATTTCCATGCCAAGAGGCCGGTGGTATGAGAAGAAATCCTCATATTCGGCCAACCTACCGGGGCTTGTTTGGAAAGCTGCGGCGATCTCGTCCCCAGGATTTTTAGTAAGGGATTGTCGAAACACCGACGGCTTCTCCCGGGCGAGTTCGAAGCCAGTCAGCAGAGTCTTCTTTAAGCTAAAACTAAAACCAAAGACACGGTCTGTCCATGCGTCAGACACTGTTTCGTCCTCTTGCTCGGGCAGAAAGTAGTCAGCGTTAGTCCATGTATCGTAATAGAATAAGATAGATGTTGCTAGGAAGGCATCGAAGTGAATCGAGGTGCTGCCTTTGGACAGTTCGCCCCGAAGACCAGACGAGGCCCGGCACAAGTGACTGGCTGCCACTGTCCTATACGTCGGGTCTTCCGGGTGGATAACAGCAAGGTGTCTCGCCGCAATACATAATATGGCGTTCATCAAGTAGTCGAACTCGAATGAGAGCTGTAGTACATAATCCCAGGCTTCTTGACCGCACAGGAGCGTTTGACGAGTGCTGGTTTGGAAATGGTGAAACAATTTCATATGAAGGAGATTCACGGTAGTATCTGACGATTTAGAGCTGAAACCCGTGGCCTGTGTTGGCATTTTAGGGATTGACGCTACGCCATTGCTTCGTATATGACGCTGACAGCGATCGCCTCTCCGAATACAATTTGCGCATGGTGTTTCTTCACTACACTAACGTGTTCCACATCAATTCCCATTCCATCACGGCTGCGGTGGTGCTAGGGGTACCCACCTTGACTCGACGTCTCCTGCAGTTTTCACAGCCAGCTCTAGACTTCAGATGCGCCCGACGTTGCCTGGACGGATCAACCGACAAGGCCTTCGGGACCTCAGAAAGAACCCGGTCCGAGCTTGACGCCGCCGACGAGAGAACAAATGTGTTACTAAGATCCTTCAAGGTAGGGGCGGATTCTGTCGAGGTTCTGTCCCTAGACATGATAGGGCTAAGATATTCGGAAAGCGAGATCAAGCTCGAATTGCTGTTTAAGGGTATAAGCCCGGGCAGACGATACCGTTCCCGTCTCTCGTTATCTTTGGTGTTGTAGTGCCACGTTCATAGACTACCCGGGTCTATCGGTTTCACGTGTTGACAACTAGTTCTAACAGAGGAACTGTAAAAAGGAGGAACCCCGATTGGCGTATAATGGGTACGCACAATGTAGACGGAGGATGTTGGTGCAGGGTACGGCTTTTGTTTCTGTCGTTAAATCCGCGGCTTGTCATCGTTCATCTCGTATCGTCGTACTAGGTTTAGCGCCAGCCCGACCTGTATTGTGGATTTGATGTGCAATCCAGCGTATAATACCCGCCGTGGACATGTCACGGGTAGCACCAGTATTTCTACGCGCTCTTAAGGCATTGGCTTGACCTTGGACCCCCTTCTGGTACCTAAGGTACCTAGGTGCCTGAATTCTACTCCCTGGATTCCCACACGTGGGAGACGGGCAGCATCTGGAATTGCTTACCGCGAAGTGATGCACTCGAGGAGATTTGCGCTGTATATTTAGATAATGGACCCGCTGTATGAATCGAAAGCAACCTTGAATGAAACCCGAAAGTTTTGAATCTGGATTGACGTACTGAGATTGTCAAAATGCCTTGTCTACCTATGTAAGCTACTCGCGAGTAAGTTATAATATTAATAAGCATATACAGGCTAGCGAAGATAACAATACCACAACCGTTAACTATCATCCTCGTACCCCCAGCAAAATGGTTATTTCATTATCTTTGAGAAGCAGTGTGTCATTTTTCCACCGTCAACTTAAGAGGTAACATGTTACGCCTGGGACTCTTCACCTGAAAAAGTGGCCCAGCACACTTATAATCCAACGTCGCCTGTTGTCAAGGTGACAACAAGATGGTCAATACTACCAAATCTATTCATCTGCTTGAATTCTTGACGGAATACAACTAGAAGTGAGGGGAAAGTAGGTGCGATACTCATGAGAGTCTCGACCACCTGCTCTCACTCAAGTGCCTCTCAATGGAGTCGTGTAATCTGAATGCTAACCATAGGATACTTCCTGGGCTTCACCCCAAATTAAAAGCATCCTTTTCCGGATTATGCACGATGAGGCGCAATAAGACCGAGATTGCCTTGAGAAGGTTGCTCTTAGGGTGAAAGGTAGAGCTTGTACACTTCGTACACTTACTTACAGTAGGTATTTAGCATATAACCCACTATAAAGCTACTTTGGGAATGAGCCCTGTACTGAGACGTCCATCTTCAGTATAACCACCACTCATATCCAACACTCTATTTACCCCCATACAGGTAAATCATTATCAGCCTTGGGGAAATACGGATCCGATATATACCTAATGGATCCGGGACTCGCCATGTTTGCACTAGTCTAGTAGTTCATGAGATGCTGTCCCGCGGGGACCTCAGCGCATCCATCTAGTCTGGGTGTACCTGCCGTATTTGTAAACGCGCATATTTGACACAGCGTGAGTGTGTCTTCCGAACCTTTTCTTAGCAATTTCAAATAATTTCGGTCCAAATATGACTGAGGTCTATAGCTTTCGTAGCAATTAAAGCTGCCTTTAGTGACATTCCAATTGCCAATGTCGAAGTGCGTCCTGTCAATCACGAGCTACTGTACAGGAAACGGTGACGGCACAAATTAGGCGATACCGGCGGCTCTCGGGCGGCTCGGGCGGCTCGGTCGGCGTAGAGCATGCCACCCATGAACTGCCAAGCTGGTTGACTTGCAGCCGACCCTTGCAAAACGAACGTTGATTGGCTAGTCGGCTTACCCTCACCCCTCAGTAGCTTTCTTTAACGGTCGGCGCATCATGCTGCTCGAGATAACTTTTTTCTTGCCTGGTCTGCTTCTTAGCATCGCAATCCACCTCTCTTCTCCACTGGCGTTTTTTCGTCGCTCGTTACCACGTGTTGGTGATGTGTGTTGAGAAGTAATTATAACGGCTGGGCAACACTCTCCCATACGCCTACAGGACAATGCCAATATTTCCCCATATGACGACATACCTCAGGCAAAAGACGCAAACAATCGCAATCCCTCGTCCATGACGTGATAGCCAGCTTATATGTAGTCATCCAGCGCCCTCGCCATTAATTCGACCACGATGATGAGCTGCTTTGTACACCGCTCGGATATTAAAAATGTTTCAGCCCCCTTTTTGCCTTTCATCCCGAAATCGCTCGGCAGTAATCTAGATCTCCGGCAGGTAGACTCGAGTGCTTATTCACGTGCCCAGTCGACGAGTGTGTTACCTATTGCCCTGGCCGGTTGCGGTAAGTTGCTGGTTGGCATTGTCTCTCCGCTCGAGCGATAGAAGAGTATAGGTGATTCAATATGATGCGCTTAATCTTGAACTCTTCCTACCTACTGTGTCTGTCCTTTTCAGTCGGAGCATTGCATGTTTGTTTGGGGTTGCTTTGATAGATACTGTTCCTATCATAGTACCAGGTCGTACCTACATTTGGCCGCATGATGTAACCAAACAGGCCGTTCCCAGGTTCCGCCCAGGATTAACAGCGCCCAGCCTGCGCCTCCCGCAAGTAACTCATACTTGTGCGACTAACAACGTCACGGGGGGTTCGTGTACCTATACTTCGGGTGGGCCGGGGATCGAGGCTAGTCGCTGTCACCCCGGGCCGAACTATCCAGTCACCGTCCAGTCGCTGTAGATTGACTAGGTAGTTGTACAGCGCTTTGATGGGTCGCTCGCTAGATACTATCCGCCCGCCGTCTTTTTTCGCTGGCCGTTCCCGCACCCATTCTCAACAATCCAACAAGTCGACGACCGAGCATCGTCAAATCGTCCCACTCCCCAACCCGATGCCTGCGATTGCGCCATCCACTGTCCGCCGCCATCACACAAACCCCTCCCCCTAGAGCCACCCGGACCGATGCCGTTCACGACCCCATCGCAAGGCGGAATTGCATCAACCGACGAATGCGGGAGCTAGCAATAGCGAGCACGCGAGATCCGACTGTTTCGTGCACAGCAGCCACTGTAGAGGCATGGACATGGAACACATGAGCGTCCAGGTGGCGGCAGCAGACACGGCAGCCGAGGTTGCGGCCGACGCCGCCGCCGCCGACCCGGCCAACAGACCTCCCAAGAAGACGAGCCAGACGTGCTCGACCTGCCGTCTGCGAAAGGTGCGGTGCGACGGCCGACGGGATATCTGCCAGAACTGCGAGCGCCTCGGCTTCACGTGCTCGTTCCAGGACGCGGGGTCGCCACATGCCGACAGCGACAGCGTGACCGCCTTCAGCCTGCCACGACGCCGGGTGAGACTGGCTTGTACCAACTGTCATTCGAGAAAAGCAAGGTGTACCGGGGAGACCCCGAAGTGCGCGCGGTGTCAGTCTCAGGGAATAGAATGCATTTACCGCCCAACGAAACGATCAGCCGGCATCAGCGGCGCCGCCGTCAACACTCAGCATGGCACCACCGATTCTGAGCATGAATCCGTCGCGTCGGAGCCCCCAGAGAAGCGGACGATGACACATAGGGACCACCAGGGGTCCCATCACGGTCGCAATGGCAGCTCTGACCTGCAGAACTTCGACGTATCCGGGGGCCAGCTCTCCAGGCGGCTCGGTCACGACCCGTACGTGTACCACAATTATTGTCTTCGTTACACGCAAAGGCTAATATGGGGAATATCAGACTCATATATCCAGACGAAAGTCTGATCCAACGTACCTTCAACCACTATTTCCGTCATGTGCACCACGTCCCGGTCTTCTCGTTCCTTCATCGCGCGTCACTTATGCAACGCTATCATGCCGGCATGATGGATAGAGCTCTCCTGCTTGCTCTCGTGGGTGTCACATCACTGCTCACCGACCTAGGCCCCGGCATGCGCGAGTACGGCGCCAGGTGCATCGACGACTGCCAGAACATGGTTTTGCAAGACCTCGAAAACCCCTCCACTATCAAAATCCAGGCCCTTGTGCTCGTTATGAAGCATCGCATTCTCTCGCGAAGGTTTACGAGTGCCTTCATGTTAGCCGCCACGGCTGCCCGTTTTGCCTATGCCCTTAGACTAAACTATGAAAACCCGAGCTTGTGCTTCCTTGCCAGGGAATCCCGGCGAAGGCTCATGTGGGCATTTCTAACAATTGATTCCGGAGTTAATGGTGGCCAGGCTGATTTTACTCTACTCCCTCCTGACTCTTTGCACATTCAACTACCATGTAATGAACGAAATTTCGAGTTTGATCTTCCACAAGTTACCGGGCATCTCCGACCACTTCCTTCACAACCCTTCCCCGACGATGTGGGTTCCCTGGCCCTGCATGTCCGGCTGCTGTGGATGAGGAGTAGGGTTTCGTATTGTACTAAAAATGTGCTGAATATGCCCGAGTCCGAAGTGGCCCAGCTTCCGCAGTTGATCAAAGTCCTTTCACAGGAGTTGGATACCTTCAACGACCACCTGCCCGCCTCTTTTAAATTTTCCGAGAGTAATCTCCAACTGCGGGCATATTCCCCACGTTTATGCGTCTATATCATGATCCATGTATGGTGGCGACAGTGTCACTGCGACCTTTATCGTATCGTGTTGACTGGACTGAAAGAGGCTCTCCCAAAATCTGGTGTTAGTCGCCTTGAACCCCAGTTTGTGTCTTACTGCACACGCCAGTGCTTCGAGCATGCTATCGCCATGGTCGAGATTTTTAGGCTCGTCCTCGCCTTGGATGGTGGCCTCCCTGTTACGGATCTCGACCTTTCCGTCTGTGCCTATCAATGTGCCCGGATGCTCTATTTTGCCTACCAAACAAACAAAAGCGAGTTGCGATTGACTGCGGATCAGGTAATTGAGCATGGGAATCGATGCTTGCAAATTGCCCGAGCAATGAATCACGTTCCCGCAGGTGCTGCAATTGTAGGTTCATGTCCTCACCCGATACGTGCTAGTTCGCTAATTATATGCCTAGGTGTCCGATCTCGAGAAACTCATCTCGCGCGGTCTTCGATCAAGTGCTAGTCCAAGCCGGCCAGAGACTCCCGAGATCATACATACCAGTACTCTTTCACAACCGCCCTTGTCACGCCAAGTTCTCAATCACAGTCAGCACATACATCTCTTAGATGAGGGCGAAGCACCCATGGTTGCGGTACCATCACCATCCACGAATATGCCATCACCTAGCGTCAATACCAACAATGGCGCAATACCTACTCCAGTGTCCAACACTACACCTGGGCCACCACAACACCGCCGCGATCCATCCTTTTCGGACCTTGCCGTCGATGACCCTAGTATGGCCAGACCAAATCTACCTCCTGTTGTCCCCCCTGATGGGTTAGATAATAACAATGCCTTTGAGGGTGCCATGGATGGCTTTGACTTTGCTCTGGAGTCATATGGCAATACCGGGGTAGACTCCGCTTCGTGGTTTTCACAGGAATGGTTAAATGCGGACTTTCCATCGATGCCAGTGTAATGACACTCTACTAAGTGCTCACAATCCGAACAAAACGGAATCCGAGGATGAGGCGGTAGAGTGGGTGCAGCCCCGAACCTCAATTAGAGGCATCGACACCAGAGCCGCTATTTACGGCTGAGCTTTACATCTATTCATGCGAAATTCTCAATCTTCTTCGCCGTAGTTGGAGCGCGAAATGCAACTCAAACACAGAACCTCACGTGTCGCCGTGTGCTTGAAAGGTTTGAAAAATCCCAGGCGCACAGTCCGGAGACCCCGTTGCTGAGTCTTGTCGACTCTACTACCCGGTCCAGTAAGCTGAAGGATCGATGCTGAATGACATATGATCTGAACATGATTACAGAGATCTCTTATTCATTGGAGTATCCGATCAGCTTAAACACACCACATCCGGAGCAAGCCGTATCTGCTCATCTAGGTGCAGTGAGCCGCCCGCAGCGATGCCCATTGACGAAAGCCGAAATAAGACACATTCAATCTTTCGCGAATATAAGCTGCGTTACTCTTACGATTAAGAAAATATTCGGCGGCAACGCAGACAGCATTTTGTTTGCTTACGAGATGACACCGCGCGAGGGACAGAGCGACTGAGGGGACGCTCTTATGCGGCCGTGTGGGTGATTCAACATTTGCAGGTTATCTAGGGTTTGCCTGCTCATCGCAGTATGGCCGTCTTAGCGGGACTAGAAAGGGGCACGCGAAAATGGCGTACGGTTATAGGAAAATTCAATAAGTTAATGAATCAGAGGCTACATCAGACATGTAGTGGTTGATGTATGAAGACTTATATAGACTTTTTAGGCGGAGTTGAAGTTGAAAGATATACCCAGCAGATAATTATAGTGAATATGACTAGAAAGAATAACATAAAATATCTCGTGCTTCCTAATTTATTTCGGTGTTGGGGGTCCTGGTCTAGTTTATGAATAGTCTCGTGGTGTCACGCGGACCCAAGGGACTGGGACTTGCATATCATGTATATCATATGGCCGGAAGGCTTTGCCTCCCGGTATACGAGAGCGAGAAGGCAAGAGGAAGCAAGGTCAGCAACTGGGAGCGAGACTATTCAGACATATAGGCTGTAGATCTCTCACTTAGCAGATTAATTAGTCATAGTGTATTAGCTTTGAAACATTATATTTAAATTTCAGTATATTTTTGTTGTGGTATAGAGGTCATTGTTCGAATACGCGTCTACATTGGATCCGCGCGTTTGTTCAGGGCGTGTCTGTCTTACGCGATCGAAGACCTCCTTGCTGTCTAGTTGGGTGTCTAGTGGTGACCTGGCGTCCATGACGTGCATGTTGAGCTCTCCTTTGAATCGCTAAGCATTGCACCCTCTTGTGCGGTGCCGGATACAGGTTGTTCGTGTTGTTTCTGTGTGAAGGGCGAAACTCTGTATTAGAGCAGCAGGGCCCCTTATTTTCTTACGGTCCCTCTCTTAACAGGGAAGAGGCGAAACCGTTTTCGAAACTGACTTTACCATTCGCATGTACGGCATGCACTAGCTCCCCGCGGGCTTGACGGGGAGCGGGAGTCTGCGAGTTCTCGGCTCTGGACGGGATGGGGGCTGGGGTGTATATCCTTCCCTAGTGAGCACCATTGAAGCACCATCGAGATAGTTGCTTCAGGGCGATAGGCAGCTCCGAAATTGTTAGGGGGGAACGTGCCTAATGCGCTCGTGCGCCCTTCTTGAATGACTGCGATAATATGTAATGGCGCTGTCATTGTTCAACCTCCAGCAGGCCGATACGTCGTAAAACAGTTGGCGATGTGCTTGTCCAATATCTTTGGGGATACCGGCTTGATCAAGAAAACATCCGTGCCCGCATCCTGCGCGGCGATTCTGTCCCTTCCCCAGTCCTGGCCCGTCACCATAAAAATGAACGCCCTGAACGGCATGTTCTCGCGTTCGTACGCGCGGATCGCCGCGGTCGCCTCGATACCGTCGCAATTCGGCATTTGGAGGTCCATCAACACCAGCGTGAAAGGTTCTTTGGCCTCGGCTCCTTTCACGAATTGCTCGATTGCTATGTTTCCGTCCTCGGCTGTGGCGTATGGTATCTTGCGCTTGCTGCAGTACATCTCGAGGATTCGGAGATTGATGGGGTTATCGTCGACGAGTAGGGCCTTGATCGGTTGATCACTGCGGTCGGGCTGTAATGGCAGACTGCCTGAAATACTGAGCGCGGCGATCTGTGTAGTTGGCAGAGCACCGATGACATTTATGCCATTCATCGGCAACTCCACCTTAGCTGGCTCCCGACGGGCGGTCTCGTCTGCAAGCTCCCGATATACAATGTCTGCTTGCAGCAGCATGTTCTTCAACGTCTCGGTATGTAACGGTCCGCTCGCGGTGAAGATGCCTGGCCCTTGGCGATTCTCAGAACCAGTCTTGGCTTCTTCAAATACAATGATAACGGCGGAGGGATAAGCGTCTCGTAATTCTTTAGCATTAGAATCGGTAAAAATGAGACCGACATCGGAAGATACATGTTCTTGAAATTTGTTGAGCTCGAGGTATCTCGTTATATGGTTAGCAAAATGCGTATTGTCAGTCCCGGTGACCTTCCAATGGTATGTCCGCGGCAAATTCGGAAGCGCAATATCGAATGTAGTCTCGGAATCGCGAGGTGCATCAAAAACGGGATGTCTAAACTCGACCCGGAAGTGTGAGCCAACTCCCAAGGATGATGATACCAACTCGACTGTTCCCTGTAAACTAGCAGCGATTTGTTTGGCGATGGTGAGTCCAAGCCCAGCTCCGAGCTTGAAAGTGTCCACCTTGTAGAAAGGCTGGAAGATGGAACTCTGATCTTTTCCCTCGATTCCTAAGCCATTATCTACAATGTCGAAAATTAGGTTTGTCTCGTTCTCGTTGTTGCGCATTGTGAATGTGACGGCCCCTGAGGGCCGCCCGGCGACTGATTGCATGGCGTTCAGGAGCATTTCCTGAAGGCAATCTTTCAAAAGATCTGGATCCGTCACTATAGGGCGGGAATGACTCAGTTCGTTGCGGAACTCGATGGACATCCCGTGAAGGTGGTCTTGCAATATATGTGACAATGTTTCAGGGAGAATGTCGGCTTCAAGGCGACTCAAGTCATACGGAATATGACATTTCCGGCGGGTGGTGTCTGTCCATGTGTTATATTTGAGAATGCTGTTGACGGTTCTTATTAGCTCTTGTCCGGAGTTCCGTATTGCATCGATACAGGCAGCTGGTGAGACAGAGGCGGCATTAGCATCATTTGGTACCAATAATCCGCGTGCATTGAGCTCCTCGGCGAGTAACTCAGTTGAACTGACTACGCCATGGATAGGGGTCCGAAGCTGATGAGTGATTCCACGAAGGAATGTCTCCTTTGCCGCTATAGCTTTCCTGAGGAGTCGACTCTGAAGTGTATCCGCTATTACAGCCGCAGCCCTGAAGATGAACCATGCATCGAAATCATCGAAGACGTGGTGTATGTCGAGGCCTGATACGACAACATACTTTTCAGAGCTTCCGCAGCGCGCGATAATGGCGCGGACAGTCTGGACAGGCCGTAGCTCATCAAAGTTCGAACTCATGATTGTCTGATCGATAAGCGCAGTATCCTCCCAGAGACCGTCTTCGACATCTGAAAGTTTGACGGCAGACCGACCCTTTACAGGGACTCGGCCATTTATTGCGGCCTGGATTGATACATGAGTATCAGGGTAAGCTTGCTGAATAACACGAATGGCACTCTCTTCGTAGTCTTCCGCATCGACCTTCGAACGTAAAACCGAAAGAAGACCTGTCATTTCCTGCCTCATTTTTAAGCGGCGCCGTTGAGTATGGCTCGCGATGGAAGCACTGATCAGCTCCGAAAAGCTTACCAGAGACTCGCGTTGAGGCTAGGGTAGAGGTTAGCACAGCTCCCATGAGCTTAAATGGCTTAAAGATTGCAACAAAAATATCGTACAGTTGGTGAACTTACCTTTCCCAAAGGCTTCTGCGGAGTGTCAGAAGCAACGCATAGGCTACCCAGTGGGATTTCAACCCCACTGTCGGTCATCAATCGCAGAGGTGCACCAGCATAACTCCTCAAGCCACCTATCTCGCTATGCGGTGAATGCCGGAAGCGCCAGTCTTTGGACATGTCGAGGACCATGAACACGCTGTCCAGACCTTGGTTGATGGTATGAGAGCATGTACTTTCCCTGCGAGGCAAAACCGCAAGCGGCAGATTCACGGCAGCCAGCCGCCTGTATGTGGACTCATCGAGAATACCAGCGATAGCATATTCCCAACCAATGACCCTTTGTGCACTTCGAACTAAAGCGTCAATTTCGGCTATAAGACGCTCATCCTCCTCGATTCGTCTTGTATGATACCAGAGCAGCGTGAGTCTTAGGCGTTCGTTGCGCGACAGCGTCGGGACAAGATATTTGTCGGGGAAGTCAACGGGCGACGGCGGCGGCAGAGCCTCACCAGACTCCGACAGCCCGTTATAGTGTAGCTCATGGGCCTTTTGGTCAAACGCCGGGAGTGGCTCCTTGCACTGCTCTGGATCAAATATCGGTCCTACGGCCTTTGGTGGAGGTGGTAGTTCCTGGATGAGAAGCTTTGAAGTATGCTTGGACCCGCTCCGCGGGAAATACGGCATCACCACATCACCACCGGCCTCGTGCGCGCTTTGCATCGTTATCGCCATGTCAAGTCGATCTTGCGGCCGTGGTGGCAACTATACGACTGTCTGAATGGTCATACACACATCCCTAGCCGATCTCAATGTTTTCGTCACTTTGTCTACCTAACCTATAGGCCTACGGATGTGTATTTTAGAAGTAAAAGGAAACTGTTCGTATCTGCGATCTCGATCTTAACGCCAGCGGGGGTATATTGGCGGCAAGTAGCGTGCACATCTACATAAACGTTAACACTTATACATAGTTCTGACAGTTTAAAAGACATCAAGAAGCTGTATAACAACAAATAAGATATAGCTCTCATATCTAAATTCTCTGTTTATATTCTCTCCTTAACAGAAGCCTATCTTTCTTGAAAGAGCCTGTAAAAAGTTTATTCGCAATCTAGAACGTGTTAAGCTGAAAGTCGCGAACGAATTATTAGCGCAGCATTTACTTACTAGTAGAAGCCCTCCCACCAGCGGAGTAAAGTCTCCAGAGTCTCGCCCCAGGGCTAGATCGACAAGCGGCCGTTCTAGCCTTTCCCTCACGGCGACGCTTCACCTGTTATAGTTCAAACCCATGCAACTAATATAGTGTATAATAAAGACACACCTCTCATCCCTCAAGACAACGCACGTGTATATAGTCAGTTCGATCAATTGCATGCCCAGCCCCAGTATCAACCAATCGCCAACTGAATTCTTTCCACTTCCGTACCTTGACGGACCCGAAGGTTCTAATGGTCATGTCTCCCTCTACGGGACCGGGTGAGAATAACGAAGAAATCGTATGTTTTTGCTGTCGTCGATTGGACGCATGTGTGAGTTCGATCTTTGTAATGGATCTCGGAGATAAATAGACCGATTTGAGATGCGACCTTTCCATTTCGATGCTTTTTGTGCTTACCATGTACCGAACCCTAGAAATCCCCTCTCTCCGTTTGCTACTAACATTGTTTTGGGCCTCATTGACCACCTCTCTGACTTATCTTCACACTTAGCATAGACACCGGTTGAGTTCTAAGCGTCAATCCTATAAGGGGTTTATCCGCAAACAAACAAAATATCTCACTCTTATGAGTCCCCTGAAGCATTCAAACACCGATATTTCTATTCTGAAATATGTCCCATAGTAGCGGGTGTCGTATGTTCGTCCAGGAATAGCCCACCACGCCCTCGTCAGGCTTGCCACAGGCTTGAAGCCTAAATGTTCAAACAACATTTCTCAGGAATCGAACTTCTAGGGTAGAATAGTCATGCACTGTACTGTTACTAACATTACAACAACCGCGTTCTTTTGATGTGTTCGCTAGCCCTCATATTCATTACGTTTCTTATAACACTCTACAACAAACAAAAAATGATGAGTGCAGCTGAGAGTCGACTCATACGACAGCCAGACCAGCCAGATGATTTTCGCCTATGGTGAAAGTATGTGGATTGGTCATTGATCATAATCATTACCTCAAAAATGTACTGATCTCAAAGCCCCCCATTGCGCGCCTGGCGTAGTGACAAATCTAGTACTCGATAGGAGATCCTGCCATCAACTCCTTTATCAAATCCCTACAACCGAGATACCCGTAGTATTCTGCACGCCGCATAGCCTTCTGACATTGTTTATCGTCAAAAGGGCCGTTGTTAGCATCCCAGAGGAGCTGTATCATGTCTAGGCGGCCGTTCTCGGCAGCGCCCTCTAGCGGCCATCGTCCACGAAGTCCCTTCGGCGGGGGTACGTCTAATCGAGCCCCGTGCTCTATGAGTGTCATCGCGAGCTGGCAGTTGCCATTGATAGCTGCGAATTGGAGTGCCGTAGCTCCATTGGATATTGCGGGTAGGGCGTTGACTTCAGCACCGTTTTCCAGCAGCAAAGTAACGATCTCAAGGTTGTTCACCTCAGCTGCTTTCTGCAGGGGAGTGCGCTTCATACCGAAACATGCCGGCTTGTTTACCTCGGCACCTCTTTGAATAAGGAGCCGAACAGTATTTGCGTATTCCCTCTCGATGGCAAGCAGAAGAGCAGTTGTTGTGCTGACATAATCGTCGTCCATAGTGGCATTGACGTCGCTACCAGCATCAAGTAACCTCTCGATAAGGCATTTATTGGGGTGTTTCTCCCCAGGATCGTGTGGACCAAGTTTAATTGCTTGAGCAAGTAGGGTCCGGCGGCGGTTATTGCTTCGGAATTTATCCTCAGTCATAAGACCAAACTCAAACAACGCGTCTATAACTTCGGGCCGCTGCGGACGTTCCCCAATTGCTTTCTCAATAGCACGCTGACAATATCCCGCAGGCGCTTGTGGATAAGCCTGCCGATATCGCTCCAGGAGTGGCTTGATCATTGAAGAATGATGCATCAGAGCTGCCAGTAGTGGCCCATCATTGTCTAGACGGGCGCCACGAGCAATCAATTCATCAAGCAGCCGTAAATCATGAAGCTCTATCGCAACACTTAGCATGTCAGGCGACTCAACATCCCAAGCGACAGAGTCCTGATCATCCCAAGCTTCGAAGATATCCCAAATTAAGCTCATCTGGCCCATCTCGACTGCGAGTTTCATAAGGTTATGAGAGGGGTAGATCGGGCCGGATCGCGCCTGCCAAAGATCTCGTACGATAGAAGGGTCCCCCCATTCGACAGCGGCTTTTAGAATCTTCATCACCTTGCTGCCATCTCGACCGAATTGTTCAGCGAATCGAACGCCGGACTCTATGATGCCTCTCACTAAGTCTGGTTTTCTCGCCTTAGTTGCAACGTATAAAAGCGCCAGCCCCCCATCCCCGGCCATCAAGGTGGTTAGATCCCAAGCAATATCGACGAAATTATGAATTAAAGCCTGATCAACGGCATCTGTCAGTGAAAAATCCTGGTTATTAGCCCAATTGAAACTAGGATCGATGTCCAAAATGCGGTTTGCAACTTGTAAGTTTCCTTCTTCAAGAGCTGCAGTGAACGCTTCGCCAAGCTCGTAACTTTCGAGATGTTTGAGCTCGTCATTTTCTTCCAGGGCGAGAAGGTAGTCTTGGTCTCTGGACCTAAGGGAGGCGGCTATAGCTTTGATCCCGTTTGCTCCTCTACCCCCCTCATCATTAGCCAGATTCATCGCTTGGTTCCTGGTTGTTCTCGCTGCCTCGGTTACTTCGCTCGGAGGTGATGCATAACGCACCAGGGATTCCACTAGCTCTTCATATTGATGTTTCGTAATTGGGCGTGTAAGATAGTCATGGGAGCACAAGTAGATACCTATTTCCTGACATCTATCTATCTGTCACGATGTTAGTACTAGTAGAACAAAGAACATGTATGTATATAACCGAATAATTGCCCACGAAGGTGTTTAGACCGCTTTACGCAACAACAGGAGTCTATACGTAACCCCGTATACGAGATCCCGACACCATCACAAGTCCAATAATGCTTTCCGCATCCATATTCCCAAGTCTTCTAGCAACATTAATGAGGAAACTCACGTTCAGATCGCGCTTTTCAAGTGCTTGTGAAGCAGTGTTCTTGATGAGCCAACTCGTAAGACGTTGATCGACAGAATACAGTAGCTGCGGCTCTGTGATATCGACAGATATTGTAGCTCCTGCAAGCAGGAGGCGGTCAGCCAGACGGAAGAAGCGGTCTTCAATTGTCGATGTAGTATCCTTGCGACTAAACAGTAGGTTTAGTGCATTCGAATCATAGCGGCTTGAGAAGGATTTGTTCACATCGACATTCTGTTCAAGCAGAAGCTCGATAACCCCCAACGACTGGTTCATTGCAGCTATTTCAATTGGTGTATATCTTTGTCCACGATAAAGGCATACGGAATCATTCGCATGAACCAGCTTGCTGTGACCAAGCAGAAAGTTAATAATACTAACATTATCCTGTTCCAAAGCAGCTCGGAAGATGTTCTCAGTGAACGCTTTGGCTACGGGGCTCAAATCAGAGCACAGAAACGGAATTATTGATAAGCTTGTAGTCTGGTGTCTATTCAGGAACACTAGAACACCGGCAGCCGGTATGTTGTTGAGGCCGGCAAATCCATTAATGACTGACGTAATTAACCTGCTGTAGAGACGAGCTTCAGTGGCGACATCAATAGCGACATCGTTTGGCAATTTGGTAAAATCCTCTCCGAAGAAAGTCTCCGTCGAGAAAAGACTTCTGAAACCCGGTGTAAATTCGGCGAGGGGGTGCCGTAAACCAACACTTTTCACGTCGTCCACAAAATTGTTGGCTAGGGCGCGAAGGTTCAACACGATGTCGCAGGCCGAAGTTGTAATATGGGCTGTGTCACAGATGCCTGCCCAAAAGTGAAAACGTTAGCATTGCTCGAAGCTTGACCCAGGTAATATACCCGATGATAGTCTATTTTTTATTACCTTTTACAAGCATATTTGTAATCGCAGTGGAAGGCGATTTCCAATGAGGTGTCGGGAAGATCCTTATGTGCATATTGGGGGTAATAGGTAGACCGGAAGATGCGATGGCCGGCGAAGAAGGGAAGTATTGAATCGATTCTATCCCTGGGGATAGCACTTGACGATGGGCCACATCAAGTTCCATAGCTTGCCCAGGTATCCAATCGGATGCAACCTGCTGGGAAAATGAGTATCCATCGCTACCAGGCGATTGGAGGTTAAAATCGACTAAACTCATTGGCTCATCAAAGTCCATAATATAGGAGTCAAGTGTGCCATGGTTATGGTGAGATGGCATGTCAATTATCTCATTGTCTTGTTCAGGTAGTAATCGGCCTCGGTTGAGATCGACGGGACCTATGTCTAGAGGGATGACCATATCACTGGCTCTACTATTATCGGATTCGGTGACTGGTATTGTCGCTACAGACGCCATATTCTGAACAGGTGTATGTCCACCTCTGGATGGTATGAGAGATGCCATATTTCCCCGAGCTGTACCATCAATAATAAGTGACGCTGGGTAGATATGAGATCAATTAGTCTAACGACGGTCATATCGCCATATGGATTTCGTTACGAACCTGATCCCCTTGCCTGGGGCATCCCGCTCGCGTAGCGGCGCAGGGCTCTCTCAGACCGGGCATCCGAGATCACCCTGCCCTCAAGTGTGATCGGAGTTGATTCTCCTCCATGCTGCCGTTCCTGGATGATTCTCTCATATTCGTGTCGCTTCATATTTTTGCGCACTTTCCAAAGCCGAAATTGATATTCATATTGGGCTTTCCTTTGGAAATATTAATATAGTTGCTCAATGCACCGCTGAGCTCGATAGCACTGGACTGGATACTCACGTGGCGGTGAAGCCATCGTTGGCCATTGTCTCGATGATACCATTGGGTCCGGAGAGTTTAAGTTTACGGCCAAGGTATAACTCGATGAGTCGATCCTTGCGCTCTTCCCATTCGCTCTGCCAGATTCGAGTAGTATTACTTCGTGAGGTAGGCATAGTGAGTGTAATCTACAATAGTTCAAGTAGGAAAATAGCTCATGAAGTAAACTTTCAATACGAACAACTACACGTTATCTTATAGCACGGATGTGCGCAAAACCTGAAATGAATTACGTGAGGCTGTCGGTGTCGATTGGATTCCCGTTCTGCACATCTGCATAATAGCCCAACCACAGTGCACGTGTGGAACTATCACGACGCCCTGTTGGTATGGGCTATACATTGGAGGCTGCATATGACACCACCATCAGATTTTTGGCATTTCGGATTTTGGCATTTCGGATTTTGGCATTTCAGATTTTGTTGGCCCCGCAATCGAACAATAAATAATTTATACGGCAACTGCATCGAGACCGACGGTCGATACCACTTCGCACGGACTCATGCCAGACATCGTTGATGCAGGTTTATTGGTTGGTAGACCATAGTACAGAGCGACGGTAAAATCTACTAGGATAGGATAGGTACCTACATATGCCGCTCATAGGTAAATACTCATTGTGGTGAATGCTGGAGGCTCGCTGTAATTAGGTATAGAGTCATGTTGCTGAGTCCTAATATGGTTAATTTGCCCCAAATAGGTCGATAATCACACGGTCACACCATGAGGGGCTTTCGCACTCAGTTCCAAAAACAATCTTCAAGCAGCGATTTACGAGTACGTAGTATTAAAGCAGTAACTTCACAGTCATTTCATATCACAACAAAAACGCTGAGGAATAGTGGAAATATATAAACCAATGTCGCTTTGCCTCGATGAATGAATTTATAAGCACCTCCACAGTGGCGCAGTTATGGGCCCAAGGAGCGGGTTTTGGGTTAGGGTTAGTGCGCTATAAACAAAGACGAAGGAGGTAATTGATTTGTCTTTGGTTGTTGTTCTGTCGCAGCATCCCTTAAAGCAAGATGACGAGCAACGTGAGACACTCGCTGCTATCGTATCAGCCTCTGCGGTTCCTATTACAGCTATCGTATGTTGCCACGATTATACCACGACTACCCTACTACTGTTTAGTGGCCTTAGTGCCCTCCTTCAGGCCAAATCCGGCATGGACGGCAAAGCAGACTTTCATAACCCGCCTTGTCCGCCCGCTCCTAGATCTAGTATCTCGGGTTGGTATTACGGAGACGCTCACGTTAGAAAAAGGCAAAGAGGGCGAAAGGTTTCAAACGGTAGCGCCTTCTGATTTGGACGTTTATAAAGGGCCGCTCGTACACGGGACTGTCAAGCCCGCGACAATTGGAGGGACGTGGTTCCCGCGTGCTCCCGGCCCAGATGTGGAACGAAAGACTGTTTTCCTCTACTTCCATGGAGGGGCCTTCATCCAGGGCGATGGGCGAGATGCGAACTGCGGACCGCTCGCTAAGAGGCTGCTTGGAAAAGGAGGCGCGGATGCCGTCTTCTCAGTGCAATACCGCCTCTCGGGTTACGGAGGCATGAATCCGTTCCCGGCTGCACTGCAAGACGCGCTATCCAGCTACCTCTTCCTCCTAAACGAGAGCCATATCCCGGCGGACCAGATTGTCGTAGGTGGTGACAGTGCCGGCGCTAACCTCGCGACCGCTCTGCTCCGGTATCTCCACGAGTTCGGGGTAGAGATCAACGTCTCCACGCCGAAGTGCGCTGTATTGCTCTCACCGTGGGTTGCACCCTTCCAATATGAGACTGCAGGCAATCCAAACAGCGGGACGGACTTCGTCCCATCTTCGTACCCGAAATGGGGTGCGCATGCCTACGCCAATAGCTGGCCTGACACCGTATCGGACCCGTACATCACGCCGCTCGGCAACCCGTTCCCGACCGTCCCCATATTCGTGAACGCGGCCTCGGCTGAAGTTTTATACGAGAAAATTATGCGATTCGCGAAGGAGATGCGCGGAATTGATGGAAACGTGGTTGAATTACATCACGAGAAAGATGCGGTGCACGACACGCTCTTGGTAGGCGAGCTGTTGGGTTTTGAGAAAAGTGCGTGGGATGTTGCGGCCAAGATCGGAGAATTTGTACGCAGACACTAGATCCGTGCCCCGAACGGAAAATCGGCCTGGCAATCGTATATGATAGGCAGTATTGTTACTTGGACAGTGAAAAAAAAAAACCAGTTTTGGTTTCAAGACTTTTTAAGGCCATGGACTTGTGAAGTGACAACATCATTAGCAGCAGTGTTTTCTTTATGATTCATGCTGGGAATGATTTCACTTGTGACTTTAGCAACTTTTCTCCCAAGTCTCACCATTGCTGTTAGCATTACATTTCGCTTAGCTTGCTGTTTCTACTCTCCCATATTTTATTCTTTATTCTTTATAGCTAATTCTCACGAATCTCATCATTATCCTGATATTCAAAGTATTGGGATGTAGATAGAGCTTTGAATATGTGGGTGTGAGGCTATGTGGAGATTACATCGAGAAGGAGTCTCTTTGTAATCTCCAAGGTTCAGTAGTCCGCGAACTCAAGTTGATTAAGGCGGGTATTAAGAACATGCAAGCACGAGGGGGGGAGAGACAGAGAGAAAAGACAGAGGCAAACATTGAAAGGGAAACAAAAGAAATGAGAGTGCAAGATAATAGAGCTTGAAAGCTGGTTGTAGGCTAGGTTATATAAGTAGAGAGTCACAAGTTGAGGCTAGAACATGGTGGGGCAAAAATGTTTGCAAAAATCTTAGCTAGCGGTTGTTTCGATCAACCGACCTCCGGGTTATGAGCCCGGCGCTCTTCCACTGAGCTAGCTAGCTTGTTGTATGACTTTCTTTTCGGATCGATGGTTTGTAAGCAGCGTATAGTAGTATATATCGGCAGCCGAGTTTTCCATGCTTGATTTTGGCCTGCGGATGTGAGTCATATTATGGCCGAAGCCGGAGGTCCGAGCTTGCTTCACGTCACTTTTGAGTTTTCGAACAGGTAAAATGTGAAGGGTTTACTGCTTACATTAGTCCTTTAGAGCGCCTATTTTTCCCATAGTCGCTCGTCACCTTCGGCTCTGACTAGGAGTATTATAAACGTGGTAGGTGTATCGCGTGGCTTCTAACTTTGAAGTTGTAAGATGTGGTGAATTCCCTCGCTTAATTTGCTGAGTTTCTTTATTCTCAGGGAAAGTGCTAAATGAGCATAGCGAGATATTGAGGTTTAGGGCATAATTAACGCCTAAGCAAAGGAGAGTTTGGACTCGCAAACTAGATTGGCGCAAGATCTGCTGCGTAATGGACCATCGGCCAACAATGCGCAATCAATACGGTTCTGTAGATATGTACTACTCATATTTGACGGACCAGTGCATGGTTTTTAGTTGTCATTTTTTAATTTAAAAAAATAAGTTCCTGCAAACTTTACGACTCAACTTCTCTGTAGGCTGTAGTAGAGTGATCGAATACCAACTGAGACTTGTCTCAGTCCTCGGTCCTCAACAGATTCGGGCGACCTGTAATTATACGGTAAATCGGCCCGGGTTACTGAAACCTAGACTTGGGCCCTAGCCTAGGAGGTAAGCTGAACTGTACGCATCCAGGGCTGGATTAAATCACTTGGACATATGAGGAATCTGTTGATCTAATAAAATAGAACGCAATATAATAACTTAACATCGACGCAATAGCTGGGTGTGTGAAAGGAAGGTGGGTGGTGAAGTCCGAAGTAGCCCCTTAAAATCTCCAGTAAGCCCCCTACATTGCTCTTATTGGTCAAATTTTCATCTAAAGTCACCCGCACTACTTCAATTGATGCTACGTTAATACTGGCAAGCTACTTCAAACTCGGCGAGTACACGCTGAGCACACTGAGATGTCGGGTATTTATTCAAGTATTGGCTTACTTCCTAGGTATGTAATAGTGCGACCGCGTCGTACTGAACCCTCAGCCCCTTTTCTTTGAAATAGTACTACGATGCGCATTTGATGAAGCCTACGGGTAGAATGGGGTTTATCACTGAGATTGTAATTTTGTTTGCCCTTTTTAACGTATGATTTAAATTGTAGCCAAGTCCTTCTACATGTTCCAACAGCGCGGGAACCTAATCTCGCTCCGTCGCGCAACACCGCTTACACACCTTGATCTCGTCTCCGAGATACTTTTGCTGAAGGAGCCGGAGATATGCCCTTGGAATCAACAAGCTTAAGAGGTATTTCATCGGCCGACGCCTTGTGGTATAGACTGGGTTCGTTCGACTCCGGTAGCGGTGGCCATGGATCACGGACGTCGCTCGAGGATCCGCGCGGGGGGGCCGACAGCAGGGCGCCCAGTGACCGTAGTGTTGAGGTTGCGTACTGAAATAGCCTCGGGTTGTGAAGTGCCTTGGGTGCGGATGGTACGCAGAGCACAAGAAAGATACACCATGTTTCTGCCAAGGTCCAGAGCAAGAAGGCAGACGCTCCATATGTTGTGTCTACTTTATCGAAATATTGAAGCACGCTGACCAGACGGACAATACTAGACACGACAGCGCTATAAGGTCTGAATTAGCTATTTGTTCCTCTTCTTTATACCAACTGCGACGAGACAATAACGCAATTGCGGGGATCTTCTTGAGAGGGTTGGGAGGTCAGGGTACTTACACCAAACCGATCGCAAAGATTGCGGCGATACCGAACTTTTTCTCCCGGGTCATTTGTAGCTTCCAGATAATCGTCTGCGGCAGTATCAAGATGATAATATCGGCTGCGGAGTTGAAAATAGCCGAAATGACGTCTGCTACCCTTCCATTGCCACAGTGTCCCTCGACCAATGGATCCCAGAAGTGCTGAAGTGGCCGACAGACGGCGTTGGCCAGGGGGAGTGAGGCTATGTAGAAGGCGGTGTTGATGCCCAGCACGACGTAGCATACCCAGAAGAAGGCAGGTCGGGTGCCCGCTGGGACAAATATTTTTATCCAATCCAGGAGGATGGCAGCTTTGAGTAGAGGAATTATCACGATGTATAGATTGACACCAACGTGATAGTACTGGTAATGACTTGTGTAAGTCCTCTGTAATTGATCGTCGGATCTCTCAAATACTTACATAAAGGAACACCGAGTATTCTCTAAGGGAGATATCCCACTCGTGGACATAGAAGCCAACCTCTATAGCCAATTTATAATAACAATACACGAACCCTACCAGGAGACCCTAGAAAGTTTTAGTTAGATGGGACAATAGACAATTGATAGTTGATAGGTCTTCATCCTTAATACGTGATGCGTGTAATGATAGGGTTGTCTTGTGATAGAATTAAAGGGGCATCGGAAGGGGGTGAGGGTTACGTCTACATATGCCATGAGTGCGAGGTCTGGATTCAGACAACCCGATACCGTTAGCCGTGTTATTGGAATCGATTCAATGGAGCCTTACAATCTGGTATTGACATTGACTTCAGTAAGTGCAGTCTCAGGTCAAATTCGCGAGGCCTTCCTGGCCGAACTTGTGCGACACCCGGACTTCAACCTATACTCCGGGGGCGTGCGCATGCTAGACGGCAACTACACGTATATAGAGCAAGTCGAACGCGAGATCGCGCAGTTCCACGGCGCCGAGACGGCGCTGATCGTGGGCTCCGGGTTTGACGCGAACGGCGCCATATTCTCTGCCCTGCCGCGACCCGGCGACGCAATTGTCTATGACGAGTTCTTGCACGCTAGCACTATCGACGGCATGGTGCATAGCCTGGCGCTAACGAAAGTCTCCTTCTGACATAATGACGTTGACGCTCTGCGCGAAGCGCTGGTATGTGGTGTAGAGGAGCAGCCCATGATTAAGGATGGCCGCCGCCGTATTCTTGTGGCCGTCGAGTCGGTTTATAGTATGGATGGCGATGTCTGTCCGCTGCGCGACCTCGTCGAAGTCGCTAGAGAGGTCTGTCCGCTTGGTAATATCGAGTTCATCGTTGACGAGGCGCACGGCATGGGAGTCCTCGGCCCTAAAGGCGCCGGGCTAGTAGTGGCCATTGGTATGGAAAAGGAAATTGCCGTCGTGCTTCACACTTGTGGAAAGGGCCTGGCCTCTTCCGGTGGTGAGTGTATCTTACGGTCTCCCACATTTCCCATCTAATGCGGATGTGACAGCCGTTATTCTTGGCAACGCTACCGTAAGGGCAGCTCTGACGAACTTTGCGCGCTCTGTACTCTATTCTACGGCCTCGACCTTCCCGGGGGTCGCTGCTATGCGAGCTGGGTACAATCTTCTAAGTTCGGGAAGTACACAAAAGGTAAGAAACTTTACAAGGACTCAGTTAGATCATAGTCATTAATAATCGCAAAGGCACAGGACAACATCCAACATGTCGTCAAGTACTTTCTCAGAACAGCCACGTCGAACCTTGTCTTCGAGAAGGCCTCAGATATGGGGATCGTCTGGGTTCCCTTGTGCGATGACTGGGAGACCCGCGACTTCATCTCCCACGTCACTCCCATCCGGACACGAGATAAATACAGCTACTGGCTCGCCTTCTACCTCCAATTTGCGGGATACTGCTTATTCCCGATCGACTACCCGGTGGTCCCCAAGGGCCAGAGCAGAGTCAGGTTCGTCATACACGGCGGGAACACGGAGGCTGAGGTAGAGGGCATGGCTAACAGTCTCTTTGAGTGGGCTCAGGAGATGATTGATATTGAGACGGGTGGTGGGAACGATCCGAAGATACCGAAAGCAGCCATGAAGATATACGAGTTAATGGCAGCTGCGTGAGCAGTTACTTTACTTAATGCGATGCATATAGAGACTAAACTAGCCTGAATCTGACAGCGGAAGAATCGCGGGTGTCATGGCGTCGTAAAGCAAAGAACATTCTGTATATAGGTATGGTTAATCTAGCCCACGGAGGTATTCTAGGATCCTTCACGCAACAACATGGGTCTAAGATAAATCTACATCTGACTCGAGAGTAGAAAACCGCCCTTATAGCAAGTCGTGTAGATACCAAAATAGTGTTAGATAGGCTGTAGACAGGTGGTTTAAACGCCCTCGTAAGCCAAGGTGGGAAACACAACATGCAATTGCTTCCTAAGCTAGCCCGTCATGTCGGGATTCCTTCCAGATGCCGTTTCTGCTCTGATGCAGCCATTGGACTATGCCATGTGGCCAGAGTTACATGAGGAGGCGGGGATGGGAATCTATTCTTATACAAAAGTTCAGCCCATCATAACATCACGCTTCGTGTTATCTCGAAGGATTGTTTCTTTCCTTCAATTTGCCCGTATATACACGTCCCTTCTATCACCTATGTTCCCACGTGGGGTATAGTTAAGACCCCTCCTCATGAGTTCGTTACCCTACGGCGAATAACAGTCGGGAGAGAAAACTGAGATAAACGCCAAACAAATTTAGGGGGCGTAGAAGGTCACTCCGCAAGCCAACATGGCAGCTATTCGCGTCGCCGCACTTCTTGCACTAGTCGAAAGCCTTCTCGTCACACGACTCATGTCATACGGCCTACTTCCGCGATACAGAGAGGATGCCTTCACAAACGCGATACGGGTCCTGGCGACGATATTTATAGCCAACATTTCTTCATTGATCCTTTGGCGGACGATCATAGACCCCACACTACGAAGTCCATTCAGGCACTTACCAAAACCAAAAGTCGGCAATAGCCCAAACCAGACTCCGGGATCTGATCCCCGAATTCTCATTTCCTTCCTAGTGGTTTCTACTACGCGTCGCCCTCGCGCGCTTCCTACGGACAGAACTCCTCGCCAGTCTCAGCTAGAGCATCCCAAATAATGGGATCCTCGCCGTGTGGGGTGTGGCGCGGTACCGTCTCCTCCTCACCAACACGGACGTGACTACTGAGTTACTGGTGAACAGAGCATATGACTTCGAGAAGCTGGAGAACATCAGGCAGTTCATGACGCACTTGCTCGGCAGCGGACTCGTGGTGCTCGAGGGCGAGCCGCGCAAGGTCCTGCGAAAGAGCAGTCTCCAGGCCTTCGGACACCGCCAGGTGCAGAGTCTGTACCCGGCTATGTGGGATAAGGCGCTCGCGTTTGTGGAGCAGATGGAGAAAAGACGTCGGGGAGCCGAGTACCGGGGATGTCGTGGATATGGCGAGCTGGGCATATAAGGTCACCGTGGACGTCATCGGCATCGCCGTGTTAGGAAGAGATTTCGATTCCCTCAAAAAGGAGGACGACGCCCTAATCCGGAATTATAAGCGAGCCATCGGCCCTGGATTGCGCCTGTATCGCATCCTTGCCGTCTGGCTGTCGTTTGAGTTTGTGCAGAAGTTACCGTAGAAAATGAATCAAGAGTTTAACGAGAACACGGCGGCTATGAAGATATGTCGTGAGACGGTGCTCGAGAGGAAGAAGGAGATAGAGGCAAGAAAAGGAGGGGGTGGGGAGGATGAGGTTTCTCAGGATATATTGTCCCTTATTATTAAGACCAGCGACCTTTCCGACGTCGAGCTTGCAGACCAGCTTCTTACTTATCTTATTGCAGGGTGAGTCATTTCGACAGGTTTTCTCTAACATTTGAATGTGAAGGGATGAGTGTATCGGGCTCACCGCTTCATAGCCACGACACAACGCAATCGGCCTTCTTATGGGCCTGTTACCTGCTCACCAAGCACCCGGAATGGCAAACGACTCTACGCGAGGAGATTAAGAACTCCATTCGCAACGACGCCGGTATCGGCGAGGGCATAGAGAAGCTCGCGGTCCTGAACGGCGTGGTGCACGAAACGCTCCGTCTATACCCCATGATACCCCTGACATCGCGGGTAGCGATCTGCGACACCATTCTCGGCGGGACCCCCATCCCAAAGGGCACCGAAGTCCTTGTCTCGCCGTGGGTGATAAACCACGCGCCGGAAGCGTGGGGGGAAACGGCGGGGGATTTCGATCCGCGTCGCTGGATCGACGCCGATGGCCGGCCGAACACTCACGGCGGTGCAAGAAGCACATATGATTTCGCGACGTTTTTGCACGGCCCCCGCTCGTGTATTGGTATGCAGTTTGCGAAAGCAGAATTAAGGTGTCTTGTTGCTGCGTTGGTCTCCCGCTTTGAGTGGTCGCTTGCTATGTCTGACGACGATGTCGTACCGGGCGGCGTGATTAGTATCACTCCGCTTAAGGGGTTGAAGTTGAGGCTTAGCAAGGTTAAAGCTTTGGAGGGGGGTTAAGGGTGGTTACTTTGCTTTTGCAGATCGGATATGAAGGAATGGATGTGTTTATATATATATATACATGTGTATCGAAAAGAAGAAAGGAATTACTAAAGTCTAATGAAGTCTAATGATTGAATGATCAGTATAATAGTCTCTAAAGTCAGCAAATTGACACCGCAATTAATTAAAAGACCAGCCCCCTGTCTTATTAGCAAAGAACCCATCAGGGTCGTACTTCCGCTTAATCTCCTTTAACCGTTCATAGCTCGAGAAGGTCTTCAGCGCATCCTGGTCCACGTGCGCCTCGTTGATGAAATACGGCAAATCCTCCGCATTCGGCGTCCCATCGACCATGGCCTTGAAGCTCGCCTGTATCTCGTTGTACTTCTTGTTGCTGATCAGCGGGGGCGTGGTGAGAGTGTACGCGGCCCAGAACCAGGGCCCGTCGGGCATCTCCATGGCGTTCCCCCTCTGCGCCTTGCTCGCGTCCGTCAGGCTTCTTGGGACGGGGTTGTAGTCCAGGTGGATGTATGTGTAGTCGAACTTGTTGTCCTGCGCCCACGCATAAAACCGGTCGAAGGCCGTCCGGTAGCTGTCGTCGTCGGCACGGTGCACCCCGATGCGGAAGACGTTATCAGCGCGGCTGAGTACGGCAAGCTTCGGGACCAGCAGGTTGGCTACCTGGGGATATGTCTTTGGTCCTAGTGTGTTCAGCAGGTGAGGAATTGCCGTGAAGTTTGCGAACGCGTCACCAGGATCTTCGCCGTCGTAAACGAGGAACATGACGCAGGCCTGGTCAAGACCGAAATCCAGATCCGGTGTTGTCAGGACGTTGAAGTTCATCAAGACAGCAGCCTTCGGGTCCGTGTTGTACAGGATGAAGTCGCGAGTTGCGTTGAGGATCTGCTCGTGGTGGTCCATGACGTATAGCAGATTCCCAGCATAGAGGGTTCCGATAGGTCGGCTTTGGACAGTATACTTCGTCACCACGCCGAATGCATTGCCACCACCACCACGCAGACCAAAGAAAAGGCCAGGGTTCTCGGTGCTGGAGGCCGTGACAATGTCGCCGCTAGGCAGGACGACTTCGAGTTCTCTAAAGCTGTCGCAAGCCATACCGTACTGCGGTGATAGGTAACTCATACCACCCCCAAGCGCGAGACCAGTTCCAACGTCATGAATACGCCCACCAACGACCGTCCGACCGTATTTAAGGTAAAATTTGTACAGTTCGCCCCAGGAGCTTCCGGGCTCGTAAGTCGCGAGGGTTGTAGACTTGTCGTAAGATTTGCCCGTCATATGGGTCAAGTCTATGAGCACACCATCTTCAACGGACGAGAAAAAGTCGTTGGTGTTGTGACCAGCAGCCTTGATGGCGAAGCGTGAGCCGGTTGCTTTGATTGTCTTCAGGACTAGGGAGACATCATTCGCATCTTCAGGGTAGACGACGCAAGCTGGGGCATGAGCGTCCAGTTTCTGGTTCCAGTAACTGGTGCGACTTTTGATATATCGTATATCCAGATGGCTGACCGCCGTCTGCCCAATTCCGAGATATGAGGTCAGGTTCCGGCATGCGGCCGATGGGCCTTCGAGAAGGCCGAGGAGACCAAACACCAGCGAGCTCATACTTAGAGTAGTGACGAGTAATCTAAGGGACGACATAGTGGCAGTAGTACGAGATATCAGAAGACGATGAAGCCACGAGGAATCTCATGTTTCAACGCCATGGCAACCTCGCCGTCTTGTTTTATAGACCTACATGCCTCGGCTGCAAAGTAGTTTGCTAGGGGAGGACAGTGTCCAACCAGCTACGCATATCATGCCATGTTCCCAGCTGATAAAGACTATCGGGTACTATGCGGGCATGCCGGATTCTCGTGAGCAACTATAGTCGATTAGTAGAGGGATTCGTAGATGTCTTGTTGTCCAATCCCGAGGGATACGCAGAAGCATATTTGCTTTTTCACACTACTATCCACATTCATGGCCGAAATTAGTAAGAATACAACGACGAGGCGGGCTGCAATCGCTGATCTCCCGTAAGTCAAGCTGCGGTCGCCCCATTTTCAGCCCAATATTACAGCTCACTGCACCAGATCTCATCCCGAGGCGTCAGGCCAGAGACAAGACAATTCAGCACGTTTATGTGCTCCAGCGGAGTCCGGCTGAGGGTGGCTGTTTGCCGGTAGCCATCACACGGTAGATAGTAACAATGTGCCACTCGAATAGATTAGTAGCCCTCATCTCGTAGAAACTCACAAGCCACATTCGTGGGCGCATGCTTTCTTGCAGAAGCCAAGTGAGAAAACGCATGTCGATGGCTACATCGTGAAATGAAATGAAATGAAGAGCAATCCGGGGCAAGACCCACGAGATAGTGCGCCAAGGGACCGAATGTTGGTCTAACCGTATTCGGACTAGCCCGATCTCACAATTCTGCCCCTACTCTCCGCCAAAGTTTCCATCAATCATCCCGCCAACCCCACCAAATCCGAAATTCAGAAAGCAACGACCCCACCATCTCCATACTTTAGAACCATTGCCATTATCACTGTGAATTGTCTGTGCAGTCTACCCGCTTCCACGCAGAACCTACGTGAAAACGGTTGGTTGAACAATATGGCGACCGTAGAAGATGCGCAGAATGCGCCGACAGCGCCTGGGCCCGAAACCACACCTGCCGAGACAACACCATCCAAGCCGATACACGCCTTAATCCTCGACGCCGGACCCCTCATCAAGAACGACCCGCCCGTGAGCACGCTGCTCGCCCAAGCAGACGAGCTCTACACTCTCCCATCCGTAGTATCCGAGATCCGCGATGCTGCCACACGATCACGAGTCGAGACCACCCTGCTCCCCTTCCTAAAACTGCGATCTCCTCGGCCCGCAAGCATCAAATTCGTCACCGACTTTGCCCGCCGCACCGGTGATCTCGAAGTCCTCAGCAAGCCCGATATACACCTCATGGCTCTAGCCTACGAACTCGAGTGTGAGCTGAACGGAGGCGACTGGCGGTTACGAAAGACTCCTGGCCAGAAGAGTGTGAATGGAAAGTCTCCCGCACAACTGGAGAAGGAGAAGGTAGAAGCATCGAAAAACCCCGAAACCGCCGGGGGGGCTTCAGCGGAAGGAACACCAAGTGCGGAAGATTCCGAAAATGTCGAAGAGAATATAACAGAAGAGACACTGTCGTCAGACCCTGTAGAGACCGCGGAATCCTCAACAGAGCAGGCACAGCCCATCATAGAACAAGAAGCGGTCACCCAAACACTCGAGTCTCTAAGCCTAGAGCAATCAGCAATACCCACAGTCGACTTCGCGACGGAAAACACAACAACAGACGATACCCAGACACAAGAAGAAAATGATGATGACGACGACGGCTGGATCACACCCTCGAATCTCAAGAAACACCAGATCAAAGACCAGCTCGCGCAACCCGAGCAGCCGGCGCAGCGCGTTCTCAAAGTGGCGCTACTGACATCCGACTACGCGATGCAGAACGTGCTACTCAGAATAAACCTGAACCTGGTATCCTCAGGCCTGGCGCGGATCACGCGCGTCAAGACGTGGGTGCTGCGGTGCCACGGGTGCTTCCAGATCACGCGGGACACGGCGAAGCAGTTCTGCCCGCGGTGCGGACAGGCGACGCTGACGCGCGTGAGCTGCGCCACGGACGCGGCGGGCAACTTCACCATCTACCTCAAGAAGAACTTCCAGTGGAATAACAGGGGGAACGTGTACAGCGTGCCCAAGCCCGTGCACGGCTCCGCTAACGGGAAGGCGCGCGGGCCCGGAGGGGGTAAGAATGGCTGGGGACGCGAGTTGATTTTCGCCGAGGACCAGAAGGAGTACGAGCGCAAGGCGACTGAGCAGAAAAGGACAAGGCAACGTGATCTCATGGACGAGGATTACTTGCCTAGTATCCTGAGCGGAAATAGACAGTCTGGCCCCGGCAAGATACGTGTTGGCGCGGGGAGGAATATTAACTCCAAGAAGAGGTTTTAGAGATCCGCATGGCATGAATCAAATGAATCAAATAGAGTGATACCAGATTTGCTATTTTTTTGACCGCTCCTAGTAACAGTGTAGCACCGTGAACTTCGCCGGATCTGCGATCCCTTTTCTTGTTGCTCCCTCGGACTACCTCGTCGTGGACGTATCATTGCCACTGCCAAGTCTTCTTCGAGGCCCCTTGGTACTGGACAAACGCGTCTAGACGGATATACATCCCACAAGCATCTTACTTTATTTCTTTCTTTCCCCACACGCCGTGAACGCCTGCCCTAATTTGCCTTAATCCGAGTCATGCCGATTGGTGAACGCAGCCGCGTCGGCGGATAGTCGTTTCGATATCATTGCTTTGCCTTTGTCTGCCTATTCCTCCTATTTTGTTGAATAGTCCAATCATTGCGTCTCGGCGACCTTGTTCTCTGCAGAAGGTATTTGTTAGTGGTAGTTCGTGTATTAATCGTCTTGTAATATCGCAGGGAATGGGGTGTGATGAGGACTGAGAGAATGGAGAGAGAGGATTCTGGCTTACTCTGCTGCGTCAACAATAGCCCGAAGCGCTTCTTCAGCGTCACGCGCTGGCGCGACCACTTGTCGTCGGGCGAGAAGCGGGCCGGGTGCGCCGACTTGGTGACGGTGCCGTTCAGGACCTTCTTGAGGGTGTAGATGCGCCTGTTTTTTCCCCAGACGTCAGTATTTTTATTTTTTATTTTTCGCAATTCTTCGTGTTTCGGGTTGAAGTTTAGGGTTTAAGGTTGGAGGTTGGAGGTTGAGGGGGCTACTGACATGCCGCTCTCGTCCGGGGTGTACATTAGATGCATAGTGTCGGTTGTAGGGGTGTTGGTGACGAGGGTGAGTTGGGCTGTGGTCTACTGTGGACTCGGAGGTTCGTTTGGTGGTCGTCGTCGATTGCGGTGGGAGATTCCGGATATCGCGAGCGGTGCTTCGGAGTTGAAAGCTTCGAAATTATTTTTCAATGTTTTTGGTTATCAATGCGTGGTATGATTGGTTGGAGGGGATAGTGTGGGGTACAGTGGCGCTTTCCCTTCTTCGGCTGTGAGGTGGGGCTGTGCTCTGTGAGGCAATACATGTTGGGGACTCCCTCATTCTCATTCGGCCCTCATAAAACCATCTCACAAACTGCGTATGATAGTAAGAAGTTTCGGTTTCATTTGGGGCTCATCTGATGCTAGAATCTCATACACTATGGTATGAAATTGTTAGTAAGCCGCATGCTTGACGGCATCAAATCATCTATTGTTATACTATTCATAAAACAAAGAATAAGCACTTAAATGCCTTGGTCTGTGTAGGTAATTAGCTACGGTAAAGGGGCATCTTCCCCGGGACGCGCGTCGGCCAAATTGGTTGTTAGACATGAATCCTTGAAACCTCTCTTCTATACCGCGTAGGTATTCATCTTCTCATCTCGATATCCTTTCCGCCAGCCTTCCCATCCTCTTACATCTCATCTCATCTCATCTCATCGACGCCCACCTATATCTGAACTATCCCTCTCCCTCCAATGATATCGCCTCCCAGTTGAAGTCAAGTATACTCTTTTCCCTGGCAGTATGGTTCGATTCATAATAGACGACCGAGTGGTCGACAAGACCAAGCCGGTCGAGATCCGAGTCATATGCGCAGGACCACCGCGCGCCGCAACAAGTTCTAGTAAGCCCATCCTATCCTTCATGACATTAGAGGGTCTAACAGCGACGAAATCAGTGCAAGCAGCGATCGAGCGCCTCGGCTTCGGGCCTTGCATGCACATGGCGCACGTGCTCCCCCACGCGGACCGCGTACAGCTGATGATCGACGCAGCGCGTGAGCAAGACCGCGAAAAGCGACAGAAGATGGTCCGGGAGCTCATGGAGGGACACGCCTCGGTGGCCGATTTCCCCGTCATCTTCTTCGCGGCGGACCTGATGGACATGTACCCGGAGGCGGCCATCGTGCTGAACCAGCGCAGCAGCGGCGCCGTGTGGGCCGCGTCGACGAAAGAGTCCTTCGAGTTCTTCTTCTCGTGGCGGTTTTTTGCGACGTGTCTGTTCTTCCGCGCCGATCGCTTGTGGTATCGACTGAACTGCGAGGGCATGGACTGGTGCGGTCGCATGTATGGGAACCCTGTCCCCTGGACTACGGATGTCTATGATGGCCATCGAAAGTGGGTGCTTGATGAGGCGAGGAAGCGCGGACGGCCAGTATTGGAGTTCATGCCTGAGCAGGGCTGGCGCCCGCTTTGTGAATTTCTAGGTGCTGAGGTACCCGATGAGCCGTTCCCTAGACTCAATGAGAAAGAGACGTTTCAGATGATTAGAAGGATTTTCATCACCAAGGGTCTGTTGAGCTGGGCGGCCTTGGGAGTTGGCGTTTGGGTTAGCTGGAAGTTTGGCCCTTCGGCCTTTGGGTATTTTCGAAGCGTATTGGGGACATAGCATCGCTCGCAAGGTTTCTTTCTAATATCTTATCATAGGATATGGGTTGAGATTTTTTCAAGGGATGGTGTGATCTAATCTCATTCGATTTTTAATATGAGTTTAAGCTAGACGCTATTCTGATTGGGGCTCTTTGCCTAATACCTCGTCTTCGCTTACATCATCCTCAGTAGGCTCCTTGTCTTCGCTTTCGGGTCCAAACCTCTCTCCGAAGCGATCGAAGTGTTCATGATTAGGGTGAAGTATATCTCTATGCGGATAACATCGAAAGCATAGATCAAAGCCTTGGGGGTGTTCTTCTTTGCACCTCCAGCGTACGCCCCAACAATCCTAGATCTCTTGGTCAGCGAATAACACAATATGAGGTAGGCGGAGAATATGCCGCGGGAGAAGGGGACTTACACAGAAGCAGCCATCACAATAGTAGTCTTTCCATTCAAATCCCCGTCTGGACTGATGAAATTCGTCATTCCAGTACTCCTGGCACTCCTCGTCGTAAGAGAACCTAGGTTTACTTTTATCAGCCGGTTCTAGTCGCTCCAGTACCCATTCTCCATAGCCACCGTGGAATCTTGCCAGCTTCAGAGGCGACCACTCTTCGTCCTCAACTTTCCCCCGAGCCCATATATCTGCGCCCCGAGCCATAAGGACCTCGGCGACATAATCTAAGTTCCATGTCTTTCGCTGCAAGCATGCCCACATGAGCGGCGTCCAGCCGTCGTCATCTCTCTGGTCGACGTCGATTTTAGACGATTTTAGAAGCTCTTCGACCTCCTTTTCGTCCCCGAGCGCAGCAGTATAATGGACTGCCGTCCGGCCTAATTTGTCCCTAGCTCCGAGATTCGCCCCGTGGTCCAGGAGAACGTCGATATCATTGTGACCACTATAATAGACAAAATGGATTGGGCTTCGTCCTGCGTGATCTTTAGCATTGACATTGGCACCGGCTTCTATGAGGAAGCGGATGATTTCCAGGTCAGATTTCCTATACGCTTGTATAATAGGATATTTGAGCTCCCCACCTTCCAGGTTCACATCGGCTTTGCATGTATCGACAAGATACCGGACGACTAGGATGCTTGGGGATTCTGTGGTAAGATAAGTGTAGAGTGGTGTTTCGCCGGTCCAAGGATCAATTTCATTGACGTCTGCGCCTGCTTCCATCACCAGTTTAATCAAATCCAAATTTGCGCTGAATACAGCTCGGTGCAGCAAGCCGGGACTAGTCCCGCTTGTGCCCAGCAGGCTACCCGTTTTGCTGAAAAGGTATCGGCAGACTTCAACATTACCAGCCTCGAAAGCTATCATTAAAGCCGTGTAGCCTTTGTTATTCACGGTGCTCAAGTCTGCGCCCGCGTTGACTAGAAGTTTAACAATGGCGAGAGGCGTTGAGGTATAGATCTTGTGCAGGGCGGTGTTACCATCGTTGTCTCGCTGTTTCAAGTTTATCCTCGGGTGGTATTCCAGTAGCAGTCGCAAGGCCTGATCTGGTAGTTCTTGATGATGAGCAAACTCAATGCAGAGTTCCAGAGGGAATCTGCCGTGGCGGGTCTTGTGCTGGGCATCCGCTCCTGCTTCAAGCAAGAGGCGCATGATGCCTACGCGGTGATACCTGCAAGCTATACATAATGGACTCATTCCATTGTTGCCCCCGTCTTCTTCATCAATAAGCTCTTTGTCCAAATCGAGATCGTTTCTGTATTCCAGGAGCAATTCCACCGTAGCCTCAAATCCCCAATGCGAAGCTTCAAAAAGTACTGTGCCATCTCTCGAACAGTGATTGATGTTAGCTCCGCCCTCGATTAAGGCTTTGAGTGTGGCCGGACTGTCATAAGCAGCATTTACTGGTGCCCAGTTGCCAGCCACTGATACCACTGCGTTGACGTCGGCTCCATGAGCCAATAGAGTCTTCACGTTGTCTACCCGCCCGTTCCACGCGGCAGCTAACAGGGGTGAATGTGATCCCACCGCAATATGGTTAACATTAGCTCCCATGTCAAGTAGGTATTCTAGCAGATCCCCATCCAGGCCGGCCGAGGCGATGGACAGCGCGGTTTTCGTCGTGGTGTCTATTTGATCTTGCATTTCAATATCGACCCCCTTTTCCACCAGGAGCTTCACCATTGGAATGTCCTTGTTATATACAGCTGCATGTAGAGGAAGCATTTCGTCTTGCAACAGGTTGGTATTGGCACCATGATTTATGAGGGCCTCGGCACATTTGACATAACCAAAGGCGGCTGCCGTTATCAGCGGTACAATACGCCGTTCGGATGCAGATTCCGAGTCCGTCGTTGAAATATTTTTGAGCAATTCCTGAACCGCGGTGAAAGCAGCACCAAAGCTTCCACTGTCCAAGGCGAAGCGAAGGTCGTCGCTGTTGTCCCCCGCATGGCACCGTAGCAGAAGCGTTACAATATCTGGATTAGAATATCTCGCAGCCTGTGCGAGAGCAAGCCTCCCACTAGAAGACCTGGCATTGACATCTACTCTGCCTTCCTGGACGAGTAGTTCAGCGATCTGTCGATGTCTCCCTGGCATGCATAGATGGAGGGGCGAAAATCCTTCGAAGCTCTGTGGCTCTTTGGCTGGGTTGGGTGTGACTCCAGCCTCGAGCAGCTTTTCGACCACAGCGGTAAGCCCTAGCCATGAAACACGATGAAGGATATCCTCGGGCCACTCAAAGTCTTTTGTAACAGCACAACGGCTTACTAACGCGTGAAGTGGCTCCAGACTTCCATGAGAGGCAGCAAATGAGACGGCGTCTTTCAAGGCTCCGGCTTTTGTATGTGTCTCTTCAAGCAGTCGATTAACGACTTCCTTTCGTCCGTGCCGTGCTGCTTCTATAAGCGCAGTACCCATGTCCCTTTCAAAGTTTTCTTTACCCTTCTCAGACTCTATGAACATCTCGGTGAGATCAACGAGACCTGTTTGTGCCACAACCGGCAGGGCTGGAAGACACTGACACTGGGTGTAGGCTGGGCGCCTGAGGTTATTTGTAAGTCTGAGATGAACATTGTACCAAGTCATTCGGGTCTTGTTATTTTCGTAGAAGTTGAAGAACTCTTGTTTGGGTCTCTTGTCGCCTGCGAGCTGGTAATGAAGAGACAAGAATTTGACTGCATACGCAGTCAGGTTATTTCCAAAGTAAGCTGGATACACATCATTTTGAGAGTCTGCCTTGTGGAAGTTTTCTATGTCCTCTTGAACCTGGAGGGTCGATAGATAACCAAGGCAGAGCCTAGCCATCATCGCGTGACGTGAAGCCTTGTCCTGGCTGACATCACAGCTTTCAGGTTTCCAGTAGTCGTGACATAAATGAACCTCGCCGTGCTTGAGATCGTATAAACCTGGGAGAAGTTGCCGTATCCTGACCGCAGCATCTCGCTGTCTTTGACTGGGGTCCGCCAAATAAACTCCCGAATCATCTGATATCAATGCCCAGGCGATCTGATCGATTGAGAGTGAGTGAAGAGCAGTCGTTACGATGACAAAAACCCCTCTCTCTGTCATTTGCAATATTCCTGTTAGTGATGCTCGGATAGCCGTACATATCGACACTGGTGACGGTGGTTTGGTGAAATTCCGAAGCACTCTGATGGCTTCTGGTCCAAGGCTATACGGATTTTGAATTGAGGCGAGCCAGGCCAGTATCATTCCACTTAATTGGAAGTCAGATCCGCAAGAAGCGACAGTCTGATTGATAAGTGCTTTCGTTCCACTGTCTAAGACCGACAACTCCTCAAACAGGCGCTGATTTCGACGATGAAGTCCGTTAGGAGAATATTGCCCGTGGGCCACAAAGCGGTCCAAATTGATACTCGGATAATCTTCTAGCTGGCTAATGCACTCGGTATTCGTGTCGCTGGTGACGAGTATTCTGAACCTTAGTTCTGTATGTTTTCCAATATCCTGAATCTGATGTAGGTACCCGACAATGTCATCTTTACATTGGTCGATACAGCTGAGAATGTAAAGAACGCTCCTCACGGGATATTGTTGCCGTAAGATTAGGATCCATTGGAATAGGTCGGTTGTCGAGCAACTGCGAGAATTGCTGGAGAACGACACGAAGCCACCAATAGCACCTGTATTCTTCACAAACATAATTCGACGGGATAGCTGTGCCACTAGGTAAGATACCATCCCATGTACATTATCGAACCGGATATCATTTCGGTCAAATTTAAAGTGCAAAGTCGTTTCTTGCCAGGACTTAGACATGTCCACTCCGTGGTAAATTTTGTCAGACCAAATGTCTATTAACGAAGATCCATGTGCATGCAAGATATGAGTACCTAGGCTTTCCTGGTCATACCATGACTGGTACTCGTTCTGTTGGCTAAACCAGGACCAGAATTGATCGTCTGGTGATTCCAGGATGTGCTGAGCAAGCGGCGCCCGGACTGGTGGACACTCTGATAACAAATATCTCCATGTGATTGTGTCAGCATTGCCACTGTTGGGATAATACTGTTCCGTGCTTTTGGGGATATAATCTTCTATAATCGTGCTTATAGATCCCTTTTCTGAGACCTCCTTCCTCCATTGTGCTAGTTCAAGGTGCGTTGCGCTGGTGAAGAAAGAACATTCGAGCGGTTGTTGTACTATTGCAGAGTTCTTTTCCAGGTAATATGCCGGACTACTGAGTCGTGCGTTACCGTTCTGCGCCGACGCACATTTTTCCATTTCTTTTGGTAATGTTGAGGAAACAATGTTGACAATAGGTATGTGCTGCCATAAAATTGCATCAACAGCTCTATGATTGACCATATCAACCTGTTCGGCCAGCCCCCTGGCCTTAGTAGACAATGCTGTAAGGCCTGGAACTTTGGGGGTATCAATAAAGCTTAGTAGTTTTATCATTGTGTCATGAGCATCTAGAAGATTGCAATGTCGATGCGGACAGTTGTAGAAGATCTATAGTGCTAGTGAGTAAGCATCTCAGCGATGGCAAGACATGAGAGTGTGTCGTACCATTAGATTCGTGAGTCGAACCACAATGCCGTATCGAGATGGCTTACTAGATGCTATCAACAGGGCCTTCAAAGGCTGTTAGTAATAAAGAATGCAACAGTCTGGACAAACTCACCATCTGAGCGATTATGCCACCTAAGTCGCGTGTCACAAAAATGAGAGGGCGAAGCTACTTGAGGATTTAGTGATTATAGAAGTGGTAAGATTCTTACGGCGCTCTCACCGGCCGACTCGTACGTATTTTCATGAGATCTTCGAGCAACCTGCCAGCTTCGCCCTCGATGCCTTCGGAATATATTGGTGCGGTGTCGTTAATATCGTATCGAAATTCCAATAGATTTACATTTCTATCCTTCAGAAGCTGGCTCTTGACCCAATTTGATGTGTTCTCATGGATCCATACAGTATCGCAGGAGTCACGTATTCCGTGGATGAGCACCACGCTGATTTCGAGATTAGTGAAAGCTTTTCCGATGGTATATCAATAGTAGCATTTTGCAACCCGGTATTGGCAAACACTCACTCATATTTTGCAACATCATCAGTTGAATCTTCTCTCAATCCAAAATCTGGTATATTATCGACCTTGCTAGCGACGTCTGATGCTGGTAGAGAACTAGCACTGGAGCTGCCGTCTACTTCTCCATTTTTCTCTCTTGAAGAGCCACCGCGGACATTTCCCGTCTCTTCAGCTCCGAAAGTCGTCTCCAATATTTCGACATCAGAGTTGATTCTCTGCGCCGACTTCACATTGACCTCGAGGCCGCTGCGGGGGCGGGAAGAGTTTGAATTATCCGACACCTCCATACTCGGTCAGAATAATCGTAGGCAAGGAAAGATGCAGGAGCTACACATAACTATCTGCAATATGATAGTGAAATCAAAGTATCAAAACAGATGCTAATCAGGTTTATCTCGGTAGATAACGCCTAAAGCTCTTTGGACACCCCCAATGCGACCGAGTGTGGAAACGAATTTGGCGCACACTGTACACAACAAGCCCCCCTTTTGGACTGCAGCCTAGAGAATCACAACTTGATCAGTAGCTATTGGGCCACTGCTTAAATATGACTACATGTGCGCCAATATGCTAGCATAATTCGATTGGTATAACGGCGGCGGCGACGTGACGACAAAGCCGTGTGTCCTATCTTCGTCCAATGAAACCGCAGAAGTGCTGCCCGGAAGAAGAGATTGAGTGCAACACACCAGTGCTGCTGCATACGTAGTAGTGTGGTCAACTTCTGCTGCAAGTCAGCACAGAATTGACTGGCCGTCTAATCGTTCTAGCAGCAGGCTGCCGTACTGTACGCGTAAATCCATCCTATAACGTGATCAGCGTGCTGACATGCATAAGTAGAGAGTCAACTAGCCCACCTACGTTGGCCACACTTTCTGGCTACGTTGGCCAATGTGGCGCCACTTCGAGCCGGGGGCTATGTACCTATCCTATTACTTACCTA
>MU619875.1:0-61849 GCA_025201785.1 Xylaria longipes
ATAAATATTTTATATTAAAAAAAGCTATAAAGTTTAATTAACTTTATATTAAAGTTTTTTTTTTATTATATTTTTTATTTTTTAAGTTTTTATAATTAAACGTTTTTTTTATAGCTATTATTAAAAATTTTAATTTATAAATTTAAAATATTATAATAAATTTTATTTAATTTAAAACTAAATTATAAACTTTAAAAAAAACTAAACTATTTTATATAAATTTTAATAATTTAATAAATATTTTTAACATTTAATTTTATATTAGTTTTAAATTATATAAAAGCTATTAAAAAGTTATATTTTTAAGCGGATGTTTAAACGTTTTAAAAATATAAAATAGTATAATAATAAGCAAAGTTTTAATAGCTAAATTATTAAAATAATTTTTAAGCTATTTTAATAAATATATAAAAAATTAAAAAATTAAAACTTTAAACCTTTTATACGTAAATAAAAATATTTTTTTTAAACGTATTTAAAACGGATAAAAACTATATTAAAAAACTATATTTTTTTTGCTTAAATTTTATAAAGATTTTAAATAATATTCTATAAATAAAAGCTTTAAAAAAAAAAAAAAAAACTATTTATAAAGTTATTATAAAATAAAGTTATAAATTAAAGTTAATATAAATATTATTTAAAATAAATTAATATTTAGCTATATATAAATATATATATATAAATTTAATAAATACGGTTATTATTTAAAATATTATAAAAGCTATATATATATTAATTTTTTTTAAAATATTTTTTAAAATATTTATAACTATTATAGCTAAGTTTAATTTTAAACTAAAATAATATAACGTTATTAATATATTTATAAATATAAAATTTAATAAAAATATTTATATAAAAATATTTTTTAATTATAAAAAATTTTAAACTATTTTAAAGTTTAATAAAGTTTTATATAATTTAAAAAAATATTTTTTATTATAATAAAAAAAGTTAACTTTAATTTTTATAAAAATAAAATATAAAGCTATTTTATATAAACTATACTATTATTTATATAAAAAAATATTTATATTTATTTATATAAATAATATTATTATAGCTTATAAAAAAAACTAAAAAGTTTTTATTTAAAAAACTATAAAATAATTTAAATAAGCTTATTAAATAATTAATAATAATAATTTTTAATAGTTTTTAAAAGTTAAAATTATTTAAAATTATTAAAAATAATTAATTTAGTTGTTTTAAGCTTTATATTTAAAAAAGAATTTTAAGCTAAAAAATATATTTTTATTTTTATTAAATATTTTAATAATAATAGTAGAATTATTATTTTATAAAAAATTAACTATTAAATAAAAAATATATTTTTATTAAAAAGAAATTTAATTATATACGTAGCTATAATTACCCGGCTTAATATAGCTTTTAATACTTTAAAACTTTTATAATTTTTTTTAAATCTAGGATTTTAATATTACGGATTAATAAATTAATGATTTAAATATTTTAATTATATTTAATATTATATTTTATAATTTAATAATAATAATAATGTTAAAGTTATTAGTAATATATTTTTCGCGAATAATATTTTTAATTAAAAAAGTTTATAAATATATATAATACAGCTATTCAAAAAAATAATTAAATAATAAATAAATAAATAAAATATAATAATTATTTTTATTATTAAAGCTAAATTATTAGCGTTAGTTTAAATTATTAAAAAAATTATATTTATAAGCTGTTTTATTAAAAAATTAAAAATTATTATAAATAATTAATATATTATTATTTAATATAATAATTAACAAATAATTAAACTTGTTATAAAAAAAATAACTATTTTATAAACAAAGCTTTATTATATAAATATTTATAATTATTAGCTTTATTAAAAAATTAAAAGAAATATTTTATAAATAGTTTACGTGTTAATAAACGATATAATTATTAATAAGCTAATAAAAGCTTTTAGCTAGGATAAATAAAATTAATTTTTTAATTAATTAAAGCTTATAAGTATTTATAAATATTATTTTTATAAAAAATTAAATAATAAAAAATATTAAAGTTTAAAAGCTTTAAAAATTTATTTATAAAAAATAAATTAAGCTATTTAAGATTAAATAACTTTAAATAAAGCTAGGATAAAAAGCGATTATATATATTTTGCTTATTATTTAAAAGCTTTTATTTTAGTTTATTTTATATTTTTTTAAAATATTATAATAGTTAGGATTAATTCTGTTATTTTTAGTATTTATTTTATAAAAAGCTTTATTTACGTAAGCTTTTTTAAAAAAGTGTGTTAAATTTAAAAGGTTAAAATAATAGTTTATATAACGTAGATTATTTATATATATTTATTTAATATAAGATAAAAGAATTTTTATAATATAATAAAACATATTAATTAATTATTTATTATATTTAATTAAAATCGTTTAATTTTAATAGAAAGAAAGTCCTATAATCGGCTTACCTCGACAACCCAGGGAACTAATTAAGCTATGTTAAAATAAAAGAGGAATATATACTTTACTTGTTTATTTATATATAAAACCAGATCACCCACGTCTTTTTTTCTTTTTTTTTAATTATCCTGAATAAGTTAAACGCACTAGCCACGGGCTATACGCTCACGGGCCACTTTAAAAATCTTAAATCTAAAATATAAACCCCTTGTTATAAAGGTGGATAAAATAGCTAAAAATAGTTTAGCTTTTATTACTAACGTAAAAAAGGTTAAATTATTTTATAAAAATTAAAATAAAATAATAGCTATTTTTATTATTTAATAAATATTACTTAAAGTAGCTTAGTTAAAAAAATAAAGCTTTAAATTTTTAAAATTAATATAAAAATAAAAAAAAAGTAGTTAAAAATAGTTTAGCTTTAGTTTTAAGTTTTAAAAAATAAAAAAAATAAAATTTTTTTTAATAACTATTTATTATTATTTTTTATTATTTATTTTATTTTATTTTTATTTATAAAAATAAAATCTTTAACAGTTTTTTATATATTTTATTAATAAATTTATTAATTATATTAAAATATTTATAAACATTATATTTTTAAAGTTATTTTATTATATAATAAAATAAAGTATTTATATGTTTTAAAATATAAATAAATAGTTAAAAATATAAAGTTAAATAATATATTTTTATTTTATTTTATTTATTTTTATATAATTAGTTAATTTAAATAATATTAATATTTTATATATATTTTATATATATTTTAGTTTAAAATTTTATATAAAGATTTATATAATTATTCGCATTATATATATTTATATATAAACCTTTATAAGAAAATATTTATAAAATATTAATATTATTTAAATTAAATAAATAAATAAAAATAAGAAAATTATACAGCTTATATTTTTATATATATTAAATATTAACGTATTAAAAAAATTAAAGTATAAATAATAAACTTTATTATATTATATAATAAAATAAAATTAAAAATATAATATTTATAAATATTTTTATATAATTAATAAATTTACTAGTAAAATATATAAAAAATTATTAAAGATTTTATTTTTATAAATAAAAATAAAATAAAATAAATAATAAAAAATAATAAAAAGTAGTTATTTTTTTAATATTTTTTTTTATAATCCTTTACTTTTTTAAAACTAAAAACTAAAGCTAAACTATTTTTAGCTACTTTTTTTATTTTTATATTAATTCAAAAAATTTAAAGCTTTACTTTTTTAATTAAACTACTTTAAGTAATATTTATTAAATAATAAAAATAGCTACTATTTCATTTTAATTTTTATAAAATAATTTCACTTTCCCTACGCTAGTAATCAAAGCTAAACCATTTTTAGCTATTTTATCCACTTTTATAACAAGGGGTTTATATTTTAGATTTAGGATTTTTAAGGTGGCCCGTGAGCGTATGGCCTGTGGCTAGTGCGGTTACCTTATACAACTGCCCGACTGCCTATTTATATATGTCTTTATTCTTCGTGACAAGCTGAACTGACACCGAAGCCGGTTATTCCAACTGGTCCTGCGACCTTATACAAGATTAATGAGTCGTCCGGCAGCGAGAACCCAGGTCTAGGCCCTCCGGCCCGCCCCGGCCTTAATGTTCTAATTATTCTGCCTTTGGATCGACATTCTATTCTGGCTCCGTATCAGCGTCCACGTATCAGATTTGTTCAACATAGCCACCGAAAAGAGGGTACTAGGAGCAAGAGATTAACTCTAAATAAGTATCATAAGCATACACGATTAAAAGTTGGAGCGTAGAAGGAAGCCCAAGTATAACACTATCCCCCCAATAATAAATCATAGGATGTGTTGTTCAGTTAATGGACGAATATATATTGTCCCGGACTAAGTTTGTAAGGGAACTTGATTGTTCACACATAGATTTCGACGAGCTATAGTATCTATTTAAACCGGGGAACCACATATTTCATTTAATAAATGTAAAGATTGCAGTCGACATCGGAGCCATGAGAGTTATCGGTGTCTCAGGAGTAGAACATAGAGTCAAACTCCACCGGAAAGGCCCGCCTGGTTCTCAGCAAAGCCCCTTTGAAATTCATTGTGTAACGATAGATTTTGACGGGAATTGGGCACCCGAAAAATACGCTTTACAATTGGTCAGTTTGAGGGTGAAAAAGCAGTGAGGTCGCTTCAGAGATGACAAGTCCAACAACAGCTGATCCAAAATAGGATTAACTTCACGGGATGTTAGGATAACGAAGAAATACCTAGAGCCTCGTTGCAAAAGGGAAAGAGTTCCTCGACATGACAGAAATAAAGCATATACATTTTAGCGGTACTACACCTTTTGGAGAAGAAATTGGACGGCCCAGTTATGATCGATTCAATTAAGCTTTTGCTAGCTACGAAGCTCAAGGGCAATGGGAAAATGGTGAGCGCTATCTAGGATGGAAACCTGACTTACAGTGTTAGATTACATGATCTGTATTCTCGTGGAATGGACTACACGAGAAACTGAAAGCTCTACTCCGTGTCGATTCGAGTGTTGACGAGATCATAACGCCTCTGTCGATCGCTCATTGAAACATAGCGTAGCATATTTGGACAGTTTAATACGGAGCACGAAGTCAAAGATGTACTCGTTAGCATCTACTTATGTTACCAACATGAGGCGAATGCCAATGAGAATCGTATCGAATATGACGAGTTTTTGATCATGCTATGGAGGATTTATGAGTTCGTGTTTTAAATCAGAAAATCCAGTGAGTCGTGTTGTGTCGGAATTGCCTCCTGACTCTCCAATTATCCTGTTATTTTGGGGTGGCTAAAGAGAGACGTGCTTCTAATACCACTTAACAATTAGGGCTCCTGAGTTTCTCGCAAATCACGTCAATCAAGGACTCAAGTTCGGATTTAATCGATGAAAATAGTTAGATATATGACCACTCGATTTGTCGTGAGAATTAAGATGCCCGAGTAATATTCTATCACTCTCACAAATACCACGCTACATCAGACCAGTTAAGTGAACTGACAGAAGGACATTTCCCCGAGACAATGATGTTCCGTGGAATGTTTGGAGGCGTTCGTGCAGATAAAAGACGTCTGCTTCGTCGAGAAGCAAAATGCATCCCTATCGCCCTGCTAGTGTAAACGTCTGTTGTAATGCTGATTCGACTTGCTCCGCCCACATTCCAAGACCACCTGAGGCTCAATTTACTTGATTTGCATAGCATTATTTACGCATGGACCACTTTCGCCCGTAAATTTGGAAAAGTAGCCGCCTGAAACAATCAGCAACACACCCTAGGGGATAATCATTCAGCTACCTAGCTCTATTTTCGTGCCTGAGACAAGCGAATGCCGCAACTCACTCGCTGTTGTAGTTTTTCCTACCCCGAGGTTCCGTCTAGTGATTAAGACAAACGAGTTAGTTATCAATTTAAGCCGACTCATAATTGATGGAGTCTAATTACCCTCTCCCCGACGACATATGCACTAAGTAAGAAGAAGCAACAGCAAAGGAAATCCGCGAAAAGCCACCTTAGTTAACATGGCCAACGTGTCAAGGAGCAGTGGAAGGACTTAAAGAGCTGCCTACGCAGGAGAATGACTAACCTAGTCCATTTCCTAAGTGGACCTATTGGTTTAACTATTTAATACTGGAAATATTAGTGTCGATTACTTTTCCACGTACTAGAACCTATCGATCTTGCTTGGCTGAAAGAGTTTGTACTACCCACCTCCGGACCTGGGTGCAAGTATTTGAGTGTTTAACCTCAACATGAATCGTTTGCAAAGACGGTTCGATAGGAAGGGTATCAAACTTGATAATTATTGAAGATTCGGACATTGTAGCTTACGCCACTCAGCACTGGTGTAGGTACCCCAAAGCACGGCGGAATGGCCGCCAAATCCAATGCTTGTCAAACTGCCTTGGCTCTAGCTGAATTCGAGGCGCAGGGGGAAAATCACGAAGCCGTGATAGACCCCAACGCCTTCGGGAGTCTGAAGGTTAAGCATTTCGAAACTGTGGCTAACTCTCCATCTTACTGTGAAAACACGACGCAGAATAGCCGCCGCATCAGATGTTCGGTACGTACCCTCGAACCCGGCATCCTCTTAACCCATTCGCTCAAGACCCAGGAATGAGCTCATTCCAACAACCGTATTTTTAACCAAACGACGCTGGCTTTCAAATAAACATGGGAAGACAGCACATGCATGCCCAGTATCCCCAGAGCCAAGCATAGACGCAGCAAACACCAGCCTCTGGCCTCTCAGAGTACTTTCGTTGCCGGCTCACGACTTCAAAATTCAACTTCCCTCCAAAGTTTTCAAGAAGGGCTGCCCCAAACTTCCGAACAAGCACAACCGACATTCAGTCCAACCATCCCACAGCAGTGGGGCCAAACCCTCAGTACGTTAATTATCCAACAATATCGCAAGTCTGGCCTCAAAGCCAGGGTCAAATGAGGGTAGCTTCAACTTGACAAGGGACGACAGGAATACCGATGCCCTTGTTTCCAACGTAAGGAGGTGTAGCTAGAGGTTTCTCTTTTAAAAAATTAAAAAATAAAGCGTTCAAAAAGCTTCTCATTACTAGGTAATATAATAAAAGTTATAGTTAGTTATAATCTTTATATAATTATATTTTGCCAGTGATGGACGCCACACGTGGCTCGGTCAAGCCACGCCCCAGCCACATAACCATTAGGTACCTACCTCTTCGTACTCTGTACTGTGGCACCTGGAAATAGCCAGGTGGGATCTGCATCCCTTCTACATACTTATTCAATTGAGCCACTCGGATTGAACCTTCTGTTCTCTCAAGAACTCAGACCAACCACACGAAACACACCGCCCGTGGTCCAAGTCCATGTTCTCACGCCACGACCATGACGTCGGACTCGCGCTTCACATCGCAGAACAAGACAACGCAGCAGCGAATTTCCAACAACACTGTCGGCCTCGTCGCCCTCTCCGACTTCCGCAAGCGTCGCGCCGAGGTCCTCGAACAACAGGAGCGCGAGGCCCGCGAAGCCGCCATATCGACACCCACCCCGGATCGCTCCCTAGCCAGCACTCCCGACAATGCGAGCGACTCGGCAGCCCCGGCGAAGAAGAAGAGGAAGCAGAAGAAGCGGAGGATGGGCGGTGCCAAGCTCTCCTTTGGCGACGACGACGACGGCGGCGACGAGTGTGGGGATGACGACGACGGGGACAAGGGGAGAGGGCGGAAAGCTGTCGCGAATGCCATGACAGGACCTGGGGAGGAACCCCATGGAAATGATACGGACAAGGGCGGGGACAGGGACAGCGACGGTGCCGAGAACATGAGCAAGAGCAAGAGCAAGAGCAAGAGCAAATTCAAGGTCAACTCATCCGTCTCGGTCGTCCCACGGCCCGTCACCAAGTCGGCATTGCGCCACGAGGCCGCCGAGAGAGAAGCCCTCAGGCGCCAGTTCCTGGAGCGCCAGGAGCGCGTCAAGGCCACCGAGATCGCCATCCCCTTTGTGTTCTACGACGGCGCCAACATCCCCGGCGGCACCGTGCGCGTCAAGAAGGGCGATTTCGTGTGGCAGTTCCTGGACAAGAGCCGCAAGGTCGGCGCCGACCTCGGTGTCGGCGAGAAGGCCAACGCGCGACGCGAGTGGGCACGGGTGGGCGTCGACGATCTCATGATGGTGCGAGGGAACGTCATTATTCCACATGTGAGCTTCTATTTTCCTATGTCTATGTCCTCTGGTTCCTGCTATCCCCTACCGAACACGGCGACAATAACGTGTAGGAAATGGCCGAGAGACAGGCAGCCGGCTGACGAGAGCTACGTTAGCACTACGATTTTCTATTCTTCATCATGAACAAGACCCTAGGACCCAACGGCACCGTTCTCTTCAGTTACGACGCAGAAGCATCCAGACCGCGGCCTGAGCAACCAAATGCCGACTGTGGCCAAGCCCCTTCGCCTCCTGCTACTGCCCCGCTCTCCTCCACCATCACGCAGACTCCTGTCGACTCGCTCGAGGGCGCATCCGACGATCCGACGTGGACCAGAGTTGTCGACCGCAGATGGTACGAGCGGAACAAACACATCTACCCCGCCAGCATGTGGCAAGATTTCGATCCTGAGAAGGACTATCAGAACGAGGTGAGGCGTGATCCCGGTGGCAATACTTTCTTCTACTCCTGAAGTTCACATGAGGGGTGTGAAACGACCGATGAAAAGCGGCCTTGCCTTCCTCTCGGGTGCGGAGAGAACGATATGATACATGACCTACCGGTTGTTAGTCTACACTGCTGTGGTTGCGACATGGCAGATGGCTTGAAACTCACTACACAATATCAGACGTCCATCATGTTGCATACCATGCCGAAAGCACGAGAGTGGCAACAGCTAAAATGCCCCAGCCCGGCCAAAATATGACCAGGCACAAGTTATTCCCGCCACCGCCGAGTATTAGAGTGAAAAACTCGAACTCGATCTTCTTTCTTAGTCGTCTTCCGTGTGTGCTGTCCCACAGCCGCCGGGCCGCCTGCTTGGAAAGTCGGATAGAGTAGTAAACTATGCCTCTGGCAGCTTGGAATGTCTGCACAGATGCGGACTGGCCGAGGTATAGGAGCCCCGAGGCGAACAGGGAGGCCTGGAGGAAGAGAGACAATAGTCTACCGAGAGGCAGAGCGGACACCAGGGTGGTAAAAACCCGTGGCCCGTGGTGAGAGCTGGCAGTGGGAGTCTTAGCTGATGTGGCGATGAAGGCCCCAGCTGGCAAGGAGTGGGACATGTTCACAGCTTCAAGTATAGCTGGCGCTGTGCCCCTGTCTTGCTGAGCGGTAGCAACTGCAGCACTGGAAATACTGAAGCCGTTGAAGTTGGACATGGGCTCCGTTTGGAGGATCATTCATGGGAAACAAAGGCGGTTTTATGTCGAAAGTCGTTCCCTCGGAAACCTTGAGGACGAGACATGGTGTTAGACAAGCTAATATATAGCGAGAGGATGGAGGCAACCAAGCAACTCTCGGGGAAAAGAAGACGTATTAATACTACCGAGTTATGTAGCACTAATCCTCGATCGTCCCTCGTCGAGAAAGCCCTGGAACTGGCCCCACCGCGAATGGGACTGACCCTGAAAATGACATCATGGGATTGGTTGCGTCTGGACTCCGGAGTGCTAGATTTACAGTAAACAATTGCTTCGCAATCGCCACGCCCATTGAATCTCTGTTGATGCCCCAGCATTCATCATGCATTTCTGATTCAAAGGCGCCTTACAGATACCGGATGGCGCTGATTTCTAAGAATGATGTTGGCGTTGACTGCCCAGTCCCCCATGCTAGTTCGAGGGGACGTGTGGGTCAACAAAGCGCCGAATAGGATATCGTGACATATCTGGTGGAGTAGGTGGAAAGGGGCGACATTAATATATACTTACGTACCTACCGTCCAGGAGATGCATCTGAGAAAAGATAATCATCATCCCACCCACACTTCTCTGTCAAAACATATCTAGATCAGAACTCTGCATACCCGAACACAATTACTTCAGGCTCCGGAATCTGTTTCACCACCTCGTGGTTTAGGAATGAGGAGGTATTGGCCGTTGGCCAGGGGACAAAGCAAGCCGTGGATGGCACGTGCCAATTGCCGAAAACGTGCATTGCTGTGAACCATGATTGGTCACAGCTTGCATATCGACTTGCTGCCGTGTATACATGTTGCAGCTACACGTGAAGATGGCAGACACTCCTATTTATCATTCCCTCAAACGGCTCCAAGTTGTCTATCTTTAACAAGACCATATTTTGATTGTAGTTCTTGATGAGCATTGTTGCATACTGCCAAGAATACTCCATACAGTAAGTAATAACTATCCTTTTAAATGCCGCTTCGGCGTCAACAACCTTGAATACGCCGATGACCAGGATCTGGACCAATGAAATTATTTATTTGATAGATACCTCGATTTGCACCTAATTTTGCCCGTGCCAGATGTCACTGTAATAACTATTGTTACAAAGTGCTATATTACACTTATCGCACACGTACACCTACATTTGGGTGTATTACACGTAGAATTGTACACCTTTTTCGAATGGAGTGTGAAGCCTTTGCAAGCCTTGCAATCGCCATTTTTGCTGCTTTTGACTAGTTGGTGGGCAGAGGCTCTTGTTGAAGCTATTCACACCTGTTAGTAAGTAGGGACCCATCGGGTCTTGCAAGGGGTGACGCCGAAGCGGCATTCAAAAGGATAAGGATAAGGGTATGAATCAAGTTTGGTTTTGCCGATCTTGATTACCTAATCCAACAGATATGTCCTACTTAAGCTATCAACGTTAAGTTATAATAAAACTGGGATCAAGGCCTATCACTTTCAAGACCGGAAACCTTTTAATCTGTTCATAAAATATAGCGCCGTGACTAAATGGTAATTAATATCAAAGAAGAGTACGGTTAGGAGCTTTATAAACCTGCAGTGAACGGATGGGTAACCTAAGACGGTGGAATCAGGAAGCGTAGACCCCTTTCGAAGAACAGGATATCTGTTCTTCTGAGTCTCTTGCGCTGTGGAAAGCGCCATTCATATCACACCAGCGAGAACAGGATAACAAAGCAGTTGGGTCAACGTTATATTCTGACACATTTGATTCTCGGGTTAACCCCTGGCGTCGCCCCGAGATTCAAAGATTTTTTTCCTATTTTCATATGCCGTTTTCCATACCAACCCCGAACACTCCGTATGCAGTCCAACCATTGCTGCATCACTGCTTGCCTATCCGTAACTCCCCCCTTTACCATACTAATCCGAGAACTCGATGTGCAGCCCAATCATTACTGTGTTGTCGAGTGTCTGTCCGTACGCCTGCGTTTCCTATATGCCAGCGCGGGAAAACAATATGCAGCTCATCTTGCTGCGTCACCAAATGCATGCCTTGAACTCCTTTCCCTGCTCCCATCCGAAATGCGGATATGCAGGCCATCATTCATTGCTGCATCATCGTATGCTCGTCTGTCCTCTGAATACTCCTACAAGGCAACATGGGCCAATCGTGGTGGTGATACAATGTGAGCGAAGAAAAACGTGAAAGGAGAAGCAAGCCTGACTGTATCGTCATTGTGTGTCTGTGTCTCGTGAACCGCAACAATTGCATGGTGATGTTACGGAATAAGAGAAGAAAAGGGGCGCGTGTCGAGACGTAGATAGCATTTGTTGATATCGTGAGCGTCTCGGCCACTGCCTCGGCCAGATCTCTATTCCCCAGGGTAGAAATGAGAACCGAGCCAGGCATCCCCCGGTGCCATGATGATCGTCATCTACCCATCACTGTGGGTTGAAAGGGTCGTATTCCAAGTTCAAGAAGGAATCCATGTCGCCGGCATCAAAGCTCTCCTGTTGATCGCTGAACAGTTCGTCGTAGAAGTTGTTATTTGACTCCTGGAATACCAGACCACTGGTGAATGATGACTCGTCCGGGATAGCCTCCTCCTGCGCTCCACCCGACATAGCGGGCACTCCCTGGCTCTGACATACGGCCTGATTTTGTTGAGAGCTGTTTGCCAATGGTACAACGTCGTTGGGGTATCCGTCTTGAGAGCCATTCTCAATAGTGTTGGCCCATTTCAAAATATCGCCAGGCATCCCACTATACTTGTGACTTCGCGGTGCAACTTCACTTCGAGGGTTGTAGTTCGGGTTGAACTCTGGCACTTGGCTCTCAGGGTATGGTTGGGAATAGTAGCAAGCCGCCAGTGGTTTCTGAGGTAGCTGTGGGTATGAGAATGTGTGTGGTTCGACTGTCTGTTGTTCAACAGTCTGTGGTCCGACAGTCTGTGGTCCGACAGTCTGTGGTCCGACAGTCTGTGGTCCCTGAAATACGGTGGGTATGGGCTGACCCAAGTACGCTTGCGGTTCTGTGTATGTCCACTGATCTTGTTGCGGTGACGGTTCCGCGCTCGTGCGTACAGGGAGGGCGGGCGTGATGTCGGCGACTAAGGTATGTGAATCCGACGGCGTGCTCTGGTCTTCTTTGGCTTGAGTAATCTCCCGCTCAAGCTTTGCGCGCACGTCCGGCGTCGAAAATCTTCTTGCGAACTCGGATTTTCTTGACTGCAGGTTGCGTTTATTAACGCCACTGCCCTTCCCGTTCTTCTTCTGTCCGGCATACTTTTTGCCGTTCTGCGGTCACCCCAGCATTAGCAGATGTATCTTCCATGCTTTATAACGCGAAGCTGTGAAAAAGAACACCTCGATTAGGGCACTTGCCTTATCTAGTAATTCACCCGCCTCATTCAACTTCACATCTTCGTCTCTAACGACTTGCAAACCAACGGTCTGTACATTGTTCTTAATGGAGTTGAGTTCTCGGTTGGATGCCTTTCTCTGTCGACTAGTTAGCAATTGTCCCTGTCCGTTGACGCCTGAGTTTACAGGGGCTTACATTGAGTTCCCTGTACGGATTCCAGGCAAGTCTGGCAATGAACTCCGTGGTCGAGAACAGGGAGCAACAGCACGACTTCGATTGCTGTCAAATACATTAGTCATATGTCTTAAGTGTGCCTTTGAGCTCGTAACTCACCCGGAGGGCGTCTTCCACATCATTGAAACGCTCGTGGAAAGATGGATAAGCTTTGTATACTGGGCCTTCTGTAGTGTACCACGGCGGGATACGGCAAATGCCCTGTTGAGCGTCTTCCACGTGCCCCTACCAACCTGTCAGTCTCATCGAACCGGGTTATGCTTTATCTTTTCAACTCACTAGAAGCGTCCACGCCATGACCTCGACCTCATCATCTGAGAAGTGTATCTTTTGTGTAAAGGTACCGTCCTTTTCCTTCGTCTCATCCGCCATATATAAATAGTGCTGGCTTGTGTGTTTTTCCGCCACGTCTACAAGATTGAACATGGCATCCCAAAGCCTCTGGACGAGGCCTCGGCGATGAAAGTCATCAATAGGCAAGTCCATGCAACCTGTGATATTCCTCACATTTGCTTGAGCGATCAGCTCTTCGCGTTTGCGAAAAGCTTCATAGAAGCTACCAACTTGGGGATTCAAGACACGACGTGTTTGGGAAGGCATTGCACCAGCTGGGGGCACGGCCATCGGTGCCATGACAGATGCCGGAACAACGGCGAGGGCCGATAGGTTGGTGGACATTGTGGTTTAATTCCGTGAATGTTACTAATGTCATAAGCAGTTAGTTAAGTCTTGTTTGCGAATACGAACTCGGTGAGATTATCATGGGCTTCCCGAGCGACTCGAATATTCGCTTCCCACCTAATATCGCAGGGTCCATATGTGCAGTGGTCTGATACCATAGGAGAAGCAGCACAACTCACCCGAAATGACCGTGTTCCAGAAGGTATATTTGTTCAGCACTGAGAGCAGTGTTGATGCGTTGATAAGAGGACGAGAAGGACGGAAGAAGTTATTGATGACCCAATTAACGAGCGATCTGTGTATCGCCCTCGGGGTGTCTTCTGAGCTGTACTATTTGCTTGACAGACTAATCTGTTGGATGGCACTCTGGATCCAGCGGAAAGCGAAATAGGATCGGAAGAGATTTAGGTTATGAAGTGAGTGTTGTAGAGGTAAACCTAATTCCGAGAGTTAGCAAACAGAATCCGAGGCAGGTCACTGTATCTGTGGCTCTGACGAAATGGATATGGGCTGAAAGTGAGGAAGAGATCATCTCCCAGACGTAGCCCAGCGAGCGATCACGTGAATTATCAAGTAGGGCTTCCTTTCCCACCAAAATGGACCTGGCCAGCCAAGAGAGAACAAAAAACTCGAAATGTATGAGCAGGAATTTCAGAGTTGGTATTTGACGCTGAGGCAAGCCTCTTGGCTAGTTTCTTGTGAGAGGAAGGGCGACAGCTCGTCCGTGCAAAGGACACGGCGGGTGTGATGCTGGTGGGTTGGGCTGGGTACGCATTCAGGAAGAGGGATGAGAGGTACAATATGCTGCTGCTGGCTTTTCCATACAGCGTAAACAGGCGCAGAATCGTGAAGGGGAAGAACAGGCACGTAGATAATTTGTGGCTCAGTGGGATTCGGATTAGGATCGCTGGGAAATGCGTAGGCTCCTCGTCTGGGCGAGGTCACTCTGCGTGGGTTGATCGTTGTAGATCTTACCTTGTGTCACGATGGACGGCGGCGTGGCAGGCCTAGCCTGAGGCTTCGGGATCGCTGTACTTGCGTTGGCACTGCTTCTCGGGCGAAACTCAGTAACGTGCGTGGGAGAGAAGTATCGGGGAAGAATTAGAAGCACGCTTGGCTTAGGAAGATGAAGCGTACGGGAGGTAGGCCTGGGTTGTACTCGCGCTACGGTGATCGGATCGTGTTCTTCGCGCACGGAAAGTGTGTATGAATGAGAGATGGAGAGGTGTTTAGTGTAGGTGGATGGTGGAAGGGTGGTTGTACTGGGGAAGATCACGGGGAGGCTCTGGAGGTGCTGGGCAACGAGGTTAAGAAGTAGGGTAGGGGTTCATGGAGTGACCCCTGCAGCGTGTGCCTGTCGACGTTTTACTTACTACGCGTGGCAGAGTAGGGCTGAAGGGACTGGGCAGAAAGTGCAGTGGAGTGATTGTGGTTATAGGTACACACACGTCGATGCCGGCGCGGGATTGTCCTAGCCAGACCTTGAGGTTGCCAGGTAGTGCAGAGTAGGCTCATAGAGACCGGGTAAAAAAGTGCAGTGGAGTCGACGAGACGAAGTAAATAGTATACGTACCCGAGGAAGCCCGAGGGATGGGCGTACTGTGGCCCGTCTGTAGCTGGCGCGCCGCTGTCTGCAAGGTTGATGATGCGTAAGTGACACCGAACTGTGGTTACTTTGGAGTGCCGGTGATGTGCAAGGGTAGAGGAATGAAGAGAGGAAGCAGTGCGGTAGTGTTCCTATATAGTAGTGGAGTTCGCCAGGATGGATGGCAGCCTTTACTTACGCAAGATATTGTGGTAGGGTTTTATGTTGTAGAAGTGTGGATGTGATGGATGAAGAGTTTTGTACGTGAAGCGTGATGGAGGGGGAACTTGTGAGGAATTCTTGAGAAGAACCTTTTGGTGCCAGTGGCTGGAAGATGTAGATAGTTACCGAAGGGGACCCGCACAAACATTACCTTGCGGCAGAATTAGGCGGTAGCCTTTTCTTATGCTGAGCTTGAGTTGTCTGAATGGGAGCAGCTCGCCTATCCTCTATAATGTTTGTCTCGAGTTAGCAGGTTGGGCTGGCTGTATATATTTCAAGTATTGTGGTTGTGGCCAAGGGCTAGGGTGTGGCTCGCTGTTGTATTGGTGGATGTTCTGTACGGGGAGTTTGCTGGCTCATATATCCGCATGGTAGCTTGTTTCTTACCGTCAACAGCACTCGGCAGTCACCAATGGCCATTCTTACGGTCTAGGTCAATAGATTCTAATTCCTGCCGCCCATTGAACTTGGGAGCAACTTTGAGGCTACTGTACTGTGGTGACCCAACCATTCTTAGCTAGCTATTGAGTACTGAATACATAAGCCGGTCCCCTGTTCCATTGACTCGTCGTCTCAATTGAGCGGAACAAACGTATCTCAGAGATGCCACGCATACTTTCGTCCCATACTGTCCCTGAAGCCACTATTTGTTAGAGTGTTGGTAGGTCACGTAGTGTATGGCGGACCTAGGAGACCCCAAACTCGAAGCTATCTTCCCTGTCGCCGCGGCAGCCTATGTATATTGTAAATCTTCAGACTGAAAGTATTTTCCAATTAGCTCCTAACTTCCCTCAACTGATTCTTCCCAACGTTGGGGATGGTCAAGGTATTAAACCAAGCACTCTCGAGCCTTTGGAGTCGAACTTGAATCCGGACGAACTTGGACTCGATGGAGTAGAGTAGAACCAGTACCTTGGCACTACCGAAGTCTTGGTGGACACTTCACCCATCACGCACGAGCAAATTCGAAGGGACTCCAAAATATACTTGCCTACCTACTGGAGAATAAACTGAAGTCTGGCAAGATAGGTAGTATGTGACCTAAGCATCCTGTGCTTCAAGATGCGGAAAGATTTTCGCAAAAATAGCTTCAGCTGCCTAGCTTGACTGTTGGAATAGTGACAAGCCCTTCGAGCAGGAAGAGGCATACTGACCATTAAAGCTGAAGAGCAAGGTTTCCCAATGCAAGCGCAGGTACGTTGTAGATTCGAGATACGTGCGAATAAAGCTGTGGGGTAGGATCCACCAGACCATTGAATGCCGGATCTTCCCCAGATTCCCATTGAGTGGCCCATGCAATAGTACCTGGCCATCGGTACCCCCAGCAATGCTGCGAGGTATTCATTCAATGAAGATAGTGCCAAGAGATACTTACTCCTGATAACCAGTAACTCTGTAATAGGTCACTCTACCTGCTTGTAGATACCCACCCTGAGCGCACGGACAGTGTTAATCCATGTCAAGGATACCTACCTGTTCCATGTTATTCAGCACACCTATGTAGCCCAGGTACAGGTGTGCTACAAGCAACTCAACAGCAACTGGTAGCGTGTGCTGACAATACTAGCCCACCAGATGCCTTCTTTGCTCAATACAAAGCGGTGTTGTAGCACTAGACAACAAAACCAAGCAACATGAGCACCCTATATCGGCAATCAATCTTCTAGAGTCGTTGGTCTTCTCTATTAGTTATATCTTCGGGGCACAGCGTTTGTTCTCCTGCATGTAGTTGGGTGAAGACTGCAATTTTCAATCCAGCTACGACCGTATTGTCATAGGGTTAGATTTCATGCTATGTAGTAAGGATTGAGTTGGCACATTCCTATTTCTGTAGGTTCTTGGAGGTTGCCAGAGCTACCCTTGTTAACATTGACAGGGGTTCTTAGTCTAGCTCATGTGGCAGTTATGACCTTCTTGTGATGTACTGTCTTGTACTCGAACTTGCTGTAGACAGGCAATCGGATTGGAAATACTGTCTATGAACGGTACCTATACTAGAAGATACATGATTGCTATTCTACATAGGTACAATTCATATCTGTGAAATAACGACGCGAGTGTGCTACCGTGCGAAGATGCACAGTATACCATAGAAGACCAGTTGCAAGGTACCTTGGGAAATGCTTGCAAACATAAATACTTTGTTGATTATCAGCAAGGGCAGTGCTAGATAAATCTTTACTTAACTAGGGGAATCAATCAACAACAACACAGCAGTCTGGTCTGGAAATATGATGCCCATGTACTTAGTTTTGGTTTTGCCTCCTCTTTATCTGCCTTGCGTACCATCTTACGTAATAGGGAAAGGGGTTGGGCCATGTAAATTACCTTAGTGGTTATGGAGGAAAACAGCAGTTACATATTACAGTAGAGATAAACTTCAATACTACGAATATTCCACGGCATAGGACAGAGCAGCACCCGGGGGCGTACAGCTCGAATATGAAGGCTTCAGAGCTAGGCTACCTGGTTGATTATTTGCTAGCAAGGGCAACGCCGGACAGAACCCGTGGCACTAGCCACATGGCAGTGAAACCTGTATCCGCTGGTGGCATGGTGATATATGTGTGGAAATAAGTCACTGGATGTTTGAAACAAAAATTTTGACTGAGCTCTGTGGTTAAAGTTTAAGATGGAGTATCGATTGGCTACCCGACTATATGTTCGGGTACCTGGATAATTGACTGCTTAAAGATGTGTGTGCTCGTCAATGACTACCATCCCGTTCATTTGGATATTCTCTCGCGTCACCTTCAGATTCCCATGATTGGAGAGCAGCGTGTGAAGACATCAGGAATTTTCTGATCTGCATAGGGTGTTAGTTACTGATTCATTGGCTATAATTGGTGTCTGCTGTCTTTCGGGGATCTCGCTAAACTAACCATGAAGCCACATATAGAGGAATTTTAAACATATTGTTTCCTTGGTTGGGTTGAATTGGGGAATGAGTGGATTCCTTAGGGCCAAGTATGTTTTCTCGTGTCAGAAGAATACACTTCCCCCAAAGCGTAGCTACGAGTGGATAATTGCCCATTATGCAACACAAGGTATTCCGGATAATTGTAGACCATCAATATCTTAGCTCTAATATCCGATATTGAAGAGTTGCGACTAATTTCCCCAGGCCGAAGATTTCAAGTATTAGAAATATAGTCCAGTCGACCTCGAATCCCCGTTACTTTCCAGTTCGGATGCTAAAGTATAAGCTGTGAGAAGCAGCTGCAATTGGAAATAAAACAAGTTTTGTGGTTTTCAGTAGCAAAATATGCGAATAGTTTTCATGTCTCGTATAAAAGACGGTGGCATACAGGCACCACCTTATACCGGTCTCTCAAGGAGTCCCTAGGAACGGCATGGCCACTAGAGATGGCCTTGTCTAGAAGCAGACTACACGATTCGACTGATATATCACGAAGACTAGCCTTGAGAGAGATGCTTATACAATGTTGTTTACGGGCCGGGATACATGAGTAGGAAGGCAAATCTGATATAGTATAGATGAAAAGCCCTACTTGAGCAGCAAATATAACTAGTGCTATAAAACCGGCCATTACAACCATGGCATGATAACTTTTCATGAATTTGAGTTTGTGATGAAGACCGTTCTTGAATCTAATAAAGGACTTAAACACCATCTTTGACAAGCCCCGTTTATATACCTTTGGTATCATGTATTTTGCAAATATAGTGCCATGACATCCATACCTATTGTTCACGTCCTAGCAAGATCCTGACAACAATGTGGACGGATTCTTCTGTTGTGGAATCTGTATGTCAGCAAGCTTGGGATCGCTGGTGCAATAGCAATAAGTCAATACTAGATATACCAGCAACGAGAATTGTGATAACAGGCCAGCACAGTAGGCAAAATTTATTTCTTACAGCATAATATATCCAAAAACTTGGGTAATTATCAGGTTCCAGTTTTCCGCCACGAAGCCGAGTTGTAAATGTGTTGTGATCTAGTCACCGTTGAGCACCAACACCAGGCACCTCAAAGGTACGCTGTACTCCAAAGGGTTGACTCGTTACATGGAAAGCGGCAATACATACAGTCGGCATAGAAATGTTAACTGAAGAGCCTCATCAACGAATGTTGACTAGTACATGAAGGCCCGATGCAGGTGAGTTCTTAGCTTAGGAAACTGGGTAATTTGAATGTTATGTGGGGGGCTACTTAAGTTTCTTCAGAAAGGCATCCGTTCAGTGCTTGGAGCCAGTTGGCAGATTATACGATGATGTAGTTGGAAGCACTTGGCCTTTTTCGCTGCCATAGTTGTCCAAATCTCGTATACTTTTTTGAGCTACGAATATTTTTTTCGATTCCATTGTTGTGCGCACTGTTTCCGGGATATTTCTCATCGGTTAGTTTTATCTACATACATGCTGTCTCCTTTGTTCTACGGATGTTGCACCCCTACACATCGCATACAAGAAACGATCCTCGGGTATTGTAGGACTCAATAGATCAAGAGGCTTAGCTTATTGTAAGCCCCAGCGTTATGAAACCCACCGACTTACTTGAAGTACCATTGTTGCTAATTACATCAATACCCAACGCCCGAGAGAAGCAATGTAAAAACCACGGCAATTAGGTAATGCAATTACTGATTAGCCCTAAACTCTCGCTTAATATTGGGGGACTGTTGTTGGTAGAACGTAGCTCGAGGTTGATTAAGTAATAAGCATTAAATACGATTTCCACATCTCCTTTAGACAGACAAGATAATCTAAACAGCCCCGACCAGCCATCCCCATTTCCCATCGAAGGTAAGCTCAACAGATTTCCCTCTACATCAACAATGCACCAACAGGTATAGTTCCAATCTGGCACCAATTCTTAAAATGACGTGGCCTGTGCGCACTGAAGGAAACAAGCACTGTGATTGTGGCGTCAACAAGGCACTCACATGTTCACAAGATTTAGGAAACCCTCGCGCCATAACTGTGATAGAAACTTTGTAGGTAGGTATATATAACTTTTACAATAGTGAGTCTAGGCTAAAGAGGTGGTGGAACCATCAACGAGGTGTCAATAACACCGTGTCATTGAACCTTGGTTCCTCAAACCGTCCCTGGTAACAATGCGTATTAGCATTCGAGGCTATTTCTAGGTGGCTACTAATTTCGTGCAATTTGAAGCTATATATCACGTGAACAACAAGTTCCGTTTACTTAATTGAACCTGCCTAAGGATGCATCAGAGAAGAAGCATATGGCAGTGGAGTTCTTGAATTCACAGGGCGTTTAGATCTGCCTAGGCTGCAACAGCCAGCAACCTATCTCTGCTACCAAGCTGCTCTGAACCACACCTAGGTCAAACTATCTGGCGCCTATGTAAACCCACTTGCAAGTGAACTAGAGGCGAAATGCAAAACACCTCTCAGAGTCCCATCCACTTGGGGTTGATTGGTCATTCTTGGTCCGGGTGTATTGAATGCAATGAACTCCTCATCAGTTTCTGCACATGATAACTTAGACCAGATATGAAGAAAGCAGTAGACATGGATCATCTGCAGAACTTCACAAGGACTGCAGAACTTGCCGGCGCGCCTGTCCTACTGCTTTGGTTGCAGCATGTCGGGACAGGTTGAGAGGGCGAATTGTTTTGTATTGCCAAACCGCCCTTCACGCCTCGGAAAGACTGTTTGTCGTCAATGGTATGTATGAATATAAGCGGTCCAATGTGGACAACGACGATGAAGTCCTTATAGGCTATCACGGCAAGTTGCCGACTGGATGATTTTGCTACCGACTGTGCTCTTACGCAGCCAGGAGTTCTAGCAGGCCGAGTATGATTATAGGTGAATCAATACGGCCTTTATTTGGCCTTATCCGGCTGCATGTATCAAGGCTATTCGCAGAGTGTGTGATCTGTCGGGAACGTTCTGTTTGGAGTGCAAGATTGGATTCGAAGGGTCCTCACCAGTTCCTTCTGCCACCACGTCCTCGACCACCGAAGCCGCCACCACCACGTCCCATACCCTGGTCGTAACCAAAGTTCTGGCCTTGGTTGCCGGCTCCACCACCGCCGAAGTTCTGGTTCTGGGAGCCCTGCCCAGCGGCGCCACCACCGCCCGTGTTCTGCATGCCCGAGAACATGGCTGTCATGGCCGAAGGGTCCATCTGGCTGGGGTCCATGCCCGAGGCCATCATCTGCTGCATCATAGCCTGGAATTCCGGGGGCATCCCATCCATGCCGGGCATAGCGGGCACGGAGCCAGTCGCGCCAGCGGCCCCCATGCCAGGCATACCTCCCATCATCATCATCTGCATCTCTTCCATCATCTTCTTGTTGTTCTGGGCAATGGCATCCTGGCTGTATTCTGCGCGGACATTGTCCTGCTTGGCGGCATACAGAGCCCACGTGAACTCGTCGAACCCGTAGTTGAAGTAGTCGCTGAGGTCGGTGCCCGGATTCCTCCAGGGTTTGTCATTCTCGGGGAGGTCTAGTAGCAGTGGTCAGCGATTGGCCATGTACGGATGGGCATAGCTGGAGTACAACGGGGAGCAGACCTTGGTCGATGTTCACCTGCGTGATGGGCTTCCCAGCGGGCTTGTAGACGGGGACTGCGTTGACGTCGACGGTGGAGGTTGAGACAGGCGGTAGCTCGGCGGTGGGTGCGCACTTGGTAGACTCGTCCTTCTTGACGGGTGGCTTGGTCGAGGTGTCTGTGGATGTCGATCGCTGGGGAATGTTCCTGATGTCGCTGTAGCGCGACTGGCTGGATGGGTGTGTCTATGTGTGAGCGACGCGTCCTCGGCTATGACGGAGGGACAGAGGAACAGAAGAAGGGGGCTCTCACGTTGGCGGGGCGGCCTTGGTGCCGTCCTTGCGCTCGGTAATGATATCGATATCCTGAGGCGTCGGTGTCAGTGGGCGCGACAATGGATGGCGGTGGATGACAGCCGTACCGAGTCGGAATCTTCCATCTCGGCGCCCTCGTCTTCCTCCTCCCCTTCCTCTAGATCTTCGTCGTGCTGTGGCGCGGTGGGCGCAGCATTGGCATTAGCGGCAACAGCACCGGGTGCGGTCGCACTCTCGACGGACTGCGTAGTGGGCTCTTCCGGAGCGTAGAAGTCGTCGTCGTCGTCGATCTCCATGGTGGGTAGATTGGGTATGGCAGTGGGGAGAGCTGCTGATCGAACAGGAACGAAGGCAGGAAACTGGCTAAGCCGGTGGCATCGAGGTGGGACAAGGCTGGAATGTTGGAATGTTCAATGTTCGTGCAGTAGGTACTTAGGTAAGCTTCCAAGGTTCCGACCCGGGAGGTTCTGGAGCGAGCTATATGTGGGGCATCCCGGCTGCCTGTGACAACCCGGGCGCGACAGCAGAGGTGGACCCTGCAACTGCAGCAATGCGCTAGGTACTTAGGTACCTACCTACTTACTTAAGTAGGTACCTAGGTATGCACTAACGTGACACATGCACCAACCAGCTATCGACCACAAAGGTTCCAAGTGCCCACTCCATCTCAGGTATCGACTGTAGTTCCTCAAATACCTACCTACCCTCGCTCCCTTCGTTCGTCCGTCCGCCGTGCTGGTTGAATTGCTCACCTCATCCGTCTGCAACCAGCCAGTCGCCCAGTCGCACAGCCGCCCCGAGCTGTAGGTAGCCATTCGCCCGCCCCCTTGCCTTGCTATGGCCCTTTTTCGGTCAGCAAGTGGTCCTGGAGGTTTGAGCATCAACACGTCCTCTGCCAACATGTTGTACGTTCGCCTGCTTGTGCGTCCCCAGCCCGACCCAGCCCATCGCAGCCCATCGCAGCCCATTTCTCTCATGCCCTCTCCCTCCCTCCCTCTCTCCGTCCCTCTCTGCCACCTACCTCTCCCCCCTTGTCGCCGCTCTGCCGACAATGCTCCCGTGCTGCCACCATGCCGCTCAAGAGACTGACGGACGAAACTGACGACGCCTACAGTAGCTCGACTGCTGGTCAGGCGCCTGCCTCGGGAGGCCTGTTCGGCTCGGCCGCGAACGCTTCCACCCCAAAGCCCGGTGGCCTGTTCGGTAGCGCTTCCACTTCGCAGCAGCCTCAGCAGGGCGGCTCATTGTTTGGCGCCACCCCGACGACCGCCACACCCCAGCCCCAATCTCAGCAGACACCCAGTCTGTTTGCTTCCGCAGCCTCGGCGCAGCCCCAGCAGTCGTCCGGCGGCCTTTTTGGGGCCGCTCCTCAGACCCAGACCGCCGGAGGATTATTCGGAAATGCCAATGCGGCCGGCCAGGCAAACACGGGCGCAACAGGTGGTTCGAGCCTGTTTGGTGCCAGTCTCTCGAACCCCTCACAACCCGCCAACAATGCTACGGGAACCGGTTTGTTGGGTCAGGCCACTCAGCCGCGGCTTGGCATGTTGTGAGTTTGTGTCTCTCGTCTCCTTCATCCTTGCAGGTGCTGATTGATTGTCTGTCTTCACTAGTGGTGGTCTCGGTCAATATTCCCAAACTCAACCCAACTCTCTCGGTCAATCCCAGCAGCAGCAACCACAACAACAGCAGCAACCACCCGCCGTGGGCTTGGGCGGCGGGCTCGGTTTTGGCTTGACCATGGGCCAGCCGAATGCCCAACCCACCGTCCCTGGCGTACGCATCGACGTCACCAATCTCAAGGGCACCACACGGTTCAATGACCTGCAGGAAGACCTGCAGAAGATCGTTGAACAGGCCGACAACTTCATCGCGGAGCAAGTCCGGAGGAAACAGGAGGTCGATTCGTTCATGTCCGGTCACCGTGAAATGCTCGAGAGTATTCCCGACGACGTCACATTCATTACCAGGAAATACGATGGTGCTCGAAATGCCCTGGAATCTGCTGCACAATCCATCGAAGCAGCCCGCGTGCTGGTGAACCAAGACGCCGACAATGCTCGCTTGAGCTTCCGCGCCATCGATAACCTCAAGCTCCCACAGCAGTACCATACCTCCGGCTTCTGGTCACCCAGGCAGCAAGCATCCGGGAACGCGAACGCCGAGACCGACGGCCAAGACCTCGTGGGCTTCTTTTCCAAGACGGCCGATGAGATGGGAGAACAGATGAAAAAGTACGAGAGGAACCTGACAGAGATCGAACTCCACATGCATGGAGTCTCGGACAACTTGGTCGAGCAACTGCAACGAATGATGGCCACGAAAAACAGCGCTTCCTCCGGGACTGATGAGAAGATTCAAGAGCTGGTTGCCGTGCTAAGAGACTTTGAACAGGGCATCCTTAAGGTGGCGGGCGATGTTGGAAGTGCCAGAGAAGGCATGACTCGACTTCAATTGGGCGATTTCATGAACAATGACCACAACACAAATGGCGTATATTAATCCAGTAAGCATTTGGTGGCGTGTAGGTTTTGGGCTTTGTATGGCGTATATACCCGGTTTGCAACCAAAAAAGGGAGAGAAATGGACAACCCGACGACGCTTTGCGAGCTTCTCCTTTTGTCTTAAACTAGACTTTACAGGCACCCTGGCGTCGAGTGTAAATGATACTATGCATTGATTGGTTGGCACAAGAATTTGACCATCTTTGGCGAAACAATTCTACCAAGACTATTGCTGCTATTGTAGTCCTGGTGCTACTTGACCTGACTTGATAACACCTCGGACTAACATGAAGCAGACGCACAATGTGAACTGGCAACAACCTACTGTCGCTAGGAGTTCCATCCTGCTTCGTGAGACTGTGAATAAATTATTACAGGATGAACTAGACTGTCTCGACTTTGCAACTACTGTGACTTTGTCCCGTCCGGTTTATCTTGCTACTTATATCCCGAGATGCCAAGTCAAGATCTGGATGGAGAAAACTTACTAGAGCGTTTGGCTTATTACATGAGATAGGAAATCCAACATTGCCACCACAGAAAATTGGTCTGTGCGCTCACCATAATGCCAGCAGCGCCTCGCGTACTGCTCCCTACCTACCAAAGCAACACCCTCCACCGCCACCCATTAAGCACCTTCAGATCCTGCTCATCCACGTCCTCGACGCCGTTCTCAACCTTAGTAACGAGTTTCTTCAACCTCTTCGAGACGGTCCTGGCAACACGCAGCGACACCTCGCTCTGAAACACGTAAAGCACAGCCAGCACGAAGAACGCCACAGATGCCAAGCCGGACTTGCCGTGAACGTGTACGGAGTCCAAGATGCGAGCGATGAGGGACTTGCTCTTGCGGAAGGCGTGCTCGGTGTCGTTTGAGGAGGCCTGGTCGTCATGTGATCTCCGGAAGATGTTGCGTACAGCGGGGATGATTGCCGCACTTGACCGCGGTTAATACATGTTTGTGTAAGGAGAGGACAGGACAGGACCGGAGATGATGCTTCAGCAGCAGAGCAGAAAAGAATGAGCATCAAGCGAAGAAGAAACCACGACATGCGCAAGCGGGCGAAAGACCAAATGAAAGCAGCGCCGGCTACTCACACAATACCCCCAAGCAACCACTTTCGCCATCTCCCAGCCTCGGCCCTCTTCAGCAGAGCCGCGACCTCTGAGCGGAGGGCACGAAGGTCGCTCACGGCGAGTGCGCCTTGGGCACGGAGCCGTTCGTGTCCTGGCCCGCCGCCCTGTTTCTGCAGGCTGGCGTACTCACGGAGCGAGATCTCGCAGGCGGACTTGATGGTCCGCAGATCGGTGCCGACGAACGGCGAGGCCACGACGGGCTGCTGCTCGAACTGCTGCTCGAACTGCTGCTGCTGCTGCTGCTGCTGCTGGAAAGGCGGCGCGGTCTCCAGCGGTGCTGCTGTGGCGGTCGGCTGGAAAGATGGCGTTGGCGTCTGGTACTCCATTGTCTATCTGCGTCCGCACGATGGCGATGAGCGGTGTAAGACACCCGGAGAACAAGAGCGCCGGATGTGAACCAAATGGTTTATAAATACAGACTCGCTATCGATCTAACTAAATGAGAAGAGGTGGATGGATTTGGGCTGAGTATATAAGACCATGGGGGGAAAACACGAGAGGCTGCATGCACGTTGCCGTCGCCCAATGTACTACGTACAGCTCAATGTACAGCTGTACGTACGTGCCCGGGTACCTAATGCATGATGCATCAGGGGTGGTGGCTGGGTCCGCGGGGTAAGCGTATAAGTAGGTACTTAGGTAGTCTAGGCGGAGGGCGAATCGTTTCTAAAGAGCCTCTCTTTTGCTAACTTGTTGTGTTCTAATTGGTATCTTGGCCTCAGGACCCAAGCAATTGCAGTGGGATTAACCTATCCCACCAACCTTCCGACCACCCAAACCGCCCGTCCAACCCGCCGTAATCCCTAGCAGCCGCCTATTGAGCCATCTCCAAGTCCCTCATGATGCATAGCGTAGCATCCGTAGTTCCCCGCTAGGGTGCAGCAAATAGGCCGCCCATGCACAGCACCAGGGACGGGATCGTATCATTTCTATTGGGAACATCAACACGGTGCTACGTAGTCAAGTTGGCTGGAGAATCCGAGGGTAGGCCTCGAGTTGTTAAGTCCGATAAGCGGCAATTTCCGGAGAAGAGGTCGGCCTGGCGAGAATACATGGACCATGGCCTCCCTCGACAGTTACCTGGAGCTCCATCGACCTCAGACATAAACAAGTTATTGAATCCTCCAACATTGTCAATATAGGGCCCGTGGTCACATACCGCTGAGCTTAGGAGACCTTTGACGCCCAAAAATCCTACTTTCTTTGAGTAAGGAGCGGGGAATAAACATGGCACGAGGGTCCTTGATTTGTGATAGCCCACTAGTCGTGTTCCTCGAGCGAGGGCGACGGGCGACGGGCGACGGGCGACGGGCGACGGGCTACATTTGCCAACGGTGGAGGTGGCGTTCTGACCCTAGATCACCTCTCTCATACTAGGCAGACTCCCCCTGGCCGACTTCTCCATATGCATGCCGCGAGACAGTACTGGAGATATACTAGCGTATCATCGAAGCCCTCCGCGCCCTCGTCTACGGGCTCGACCTTATGGAAGTAAATTAGTATAACGCCGACAGGTGACATATGATTTGAGAATGGACACTTGGAAAAGGTTGCTGTATTCGAGAATGATGGACCGACTGCTAAATTCGAAGCCGAGCTGTCTCGGAAAGGAGTCATACTGTAAATCCACTCTCAGCGTTGTAGGATATGCGTAGCTTTGAAAAATAGGCTACGGTGGGAAATGGTGTCTCGGAAAAAGGCCAGTCGACTACCACCAAACCTATAAACTAGTGGTAACTGCCACGTATCGTATGGGTTTGTCGAATAACAGCGACAATGCGTTCATGACGCGGTTCATCTCGCTCCGGAGGGCATCTCGCCCTTAGGCGAATGTGTCACTCCACAGGAGGTAGTTGACAAACGACTCGATCATAACACTTCAACGCCAACAGTTTCGCAAGACCATCGAAGCCACGAAGCCCAACTTGAGCCAAGATACCTATTAACAGCATGGACGATGTGTTTTCCCGTTTGACCAACCATCCACATGCCGCAGAAGTCTAGCGTTACACCATAGTAGGCAAGGATGATCAACGCCGCCGGGCGACGCAGTACGAGCAGGTCAATCATCTTCTCAGAGATGAGCAGTGGCCACGCTAGTGTCGCTAGAGAACAGGGATTAGTACAAGCTGCTCGTATTTTCCATGACGGTGTATATTTTTACTCTGCTCTGCATCTAGACCGTCTGCCAGTCAACCAGCTAAAGTATCAGGTGACGCAATGGAATGAGCGTGGCGAGATGTGAAGGGGAAGGCCGAGAAGCAGAGTTTGATGAGATAGCCATTCACCTACCGTAAACCTGATGAGCCGGCACCGGGTGGCCAGGTATATATTCATCTAGAATGGACTGCAGCTGCTCAATGGCAAGGTGACAAGCCTCGGCAGCTGTTGGCGAAAGATCTGTCGACTGGGTGACTAGCTGCCGAATAGCATCACACTCGGAGCCTCGTCCCTTTCTTAAGGCCAGTAGCTCGCACCATTGAAATAGGGTTTGTATTTCGGACTCCCTGAGTTGAGACCAGTGGTCGACAAGGATGGTTCTCACGCCACGTTGGAGCCCGAAGAACTGCCCGAAGCGAATGAAGAAAGGCTCCGGGTCAAGATTTAAAAGAGCAATGTCGGCAAGACCATGTATACAGATCAAGCTGGAAAAGAGAAAAAGAGCCAGGCAGGTGTCACGGTCGGGCTCTCGAGGCGCGGGATTGAAGTTGGCCACAGCCCAAGTTTGAAGTCTGGTTGATTGGTCGAGGTAGTAGCGAGATCTCTCTGGAACGACCTGGGTGCTAATGTGGCGAGCGGCAAAGGCGAGAATGCCGTGCATTAGGTAGGGGTTTGAAAAGGCACTTGAGATGGCCGTCTTCTTGAGCAGATCCGTGAAAGCTGTGTCCTTATCGATGAAGAGAAAGGTGCTTTGCGTAAAATGGTGGAAGAGCTCCAAGTGAGCGATGTTGACGAGGGACTCATCTGGAGCCCGTGCCGATAGGCTAGAAAGGGACGGTGTATGATTGCTAGGTGGTGTACTGGAGGTCGAACGCGCCTCTACGGGGCGAGGATGATCTACAGATCTATAGGTACAAATGCGATCTGAGTTCTGGCAGTTTACACAACTAGGACGCTGTTGGTCACACTACACAGAGATATAAATGTGCCTGTTAGCCTACACGTAGACAGTACTACTCCCTATAAATCCGATGGGAAGAATGGATATATAGGCGTATATGAAGATATACCCAAACAACTCAGACTGGAACTTGCCCTGATATGACGGCGGCGGCACTCATCGCACTTAGAACCTTTTGTTGTCTTTTTATGTGATCGCCGCAACATTTGAACTGGTATTACTATTCCAGCTGCCAGTGGCGTGACGGAGATATCAAGGCGAGAGTATGACAACACAGCGCAGAGCCAAGAGTATTGTCCTACCGATTTCAGAATCCAGGCCTCAGTGCATTTTTTCTCCGGATCCAGCTCAAGTTATCCAGAACCCGGGGAAAGTCGGATTTAAGACTTCCTGTATGTACCATTGTTGAAGTTAACCTTAAACGTGCGTGCCGGGGCCTCCGGCATGGGGCCATTTAGACTAGCTCCCGATTCGTCCATGAATTCACACAAGACTGGGTTGAATCATCATTGGACGTATCCTATCTATTCCTGCCAGCCATTTGTCTTACTTCTCGCCGGCGCCAAGGCTTTGGTTCTAAGGGCTTTTGCCTGGTTGAACTGACCGCGTCTGTCCAGATTCAGTTTTGTTGATTCACGGCATACCGTACAGGTATACTTAGTATCGACTGATGATTGGTTGTATCTATGATACGGGGCCTTGAAATTATTGGTGCCTAGAACACTTGATTGGTTCTCAGCTCTTCCAGCTCCTCAGGCAGCACGGCCGCTCGCTGCCTGCACCATAGCACGACTGATTGGTGGTGGTTGAAGACTATGTCTAAGACGGTCGTCAATTTCTTTGTAGATGTCATGTTTAGGAAGTGTCGAGATTAGAAATCAGTTACAATAATAAAGCTTATATATATATATGTGTGTGTGTGTGCAATGACAGCCACTCGACTGACCATCAAGTACCCCCAACTTGCCTCTCTTCCTCTCGCTCTCCTCTCTTTTACTTAGCACCCGATTGATAGTGTTCATCTTCACCACACAAAATAATCCATCATGGCGTTCGGGGCTGTATCACCTCCGGCACTGGAACCCATCATTGATGCGGCAACCCACGTTGACCATAGATGCGAGTACCATGTTCGAGATCTCGGTACGCGCTCCGTGACACTCTTTCCCACACGTGCCCACGTTGTTCGCGACATCAAGAATGTCCCCCTCAAGGTAAGTTTTCTTCACTTCGTACTCGTTCTCATGCTCATGCCGGGGTCTCTGGCGTTTATACTATCCTTCAGTCCGCGTGACACTGGCTGACCATTTTATAGACTGGGACAAACCAAATCGCTGTCTTAGGTCTAACGCCGACGTTGGATGAGAATTCCGTTAAAATTGGCGGAACCGGTTACGCTCTGATTACCAACCTTGTCATTAAGCTTCTTCCCAACAGGGAGATATTTGACAACGTCTTTACCGAATCTGATGACGGCGACGACAATTCTGATAATTCAGACACCGATTCACCAGAGCAAAACGATGATGACTCGGAGCTTGAAGCTGTGTCGGAAAAAATCCGCCAGTTAGAAGACGAGAATAAGGCTGCCCTAGAAGCTGTGCGTAGCGCAGAAAGCCGTTTGAATATTCTGGAAGTTTACGGGCATTCGATGGCTGCTGGAAATGAAGGTCACTCGAAAACGTCCTTCGAGGATGGTATGAAGATCTACCGAAACGAGCGAGCAGAGATCTTCCGCGCCCACCGGGAAGGGGAGACCAAGGCGCGGGACAATCACAAACAGATGCTGACATTGAAAAAGTTGGAAGACCGTCTCCGCACGCGCGTTGCAAAGCGCCGGTCTAAAGCCCGTGCAGCCAGAGACAGAGAGATAGAGAAGCAGCGTCGGAAGAATCTTGAGCAGGCGAAGGAGAAAGAACGGTACTGGCCTAAAAAGGTCTACGTCATCACAGTCAACGTCGACGTTAAATCTGCACCTGACGATGATGAAGGGCTCACTCACGATGATGTTGACATTAAGATGTGTGATCTGACCCTAAGCTATGTGGCTAGCCATGCTTTCTGGTCGCCTATCTATAACATGTCACTATCATCAACCTCTAACTCAGGTGTGTTGTATTTCGAGGCTTGCTTGACAAACCAAACTTCGGAAACTTGGGACAAATGCAACATCGCGCTCTCTACTTCCCAAACAGAATTCTCTTCTCGTTGCGATTCAGTTCCCACATTAGTACCACGGAACGTCTCTCTTACTCATAAGTTCATCCCTGGAACACGCGGGACCGTGTTATCGAATGACGAGATGAGAAGCTGGGCTCTTCCGGTCAAGGAACAGAACACCTGCCTCCAGCTTCACGAACTATTTGGAGTGGAGCGCCCTTCGCTACATCACCACCGAGTTTCCAAGCCTTACTACACAAGTTCAGGTCGAGACTCTACACACGACGCAGTAACCGCAAGAGCTGGAAGACTATTCGGTCAAGCGAAGCCAGCCTTCGGTACCCCAGTTCAGTTGACAGGTGGCGGTCTCTTCGGCAACCATCAACCCCCTCCCGCTAATGGTGGCGTTTTCGGGAACTCTCGGCCCGCAGGTAACGGCGGGCTTTTCGGGAACCTCTCTGCAGCTTAAGTTTCTTCGGGCTTCGGACCGCTTCGTCGTGTTCAGGCAGACAACAACAGCCGTGCCGAAGCTCAAAACCCACAGGATTTGGGACATACTGACTCCCCCGAGAAGAATATTTCGAATGAGGACAACTGTCCTACCCTTGTTTCATTACAACCAGACCTTGAGTTCGAGGAATCTAGCTTCGAGGAGACAGGACTCACGACAACATATGCCTTGGCTGGCTTAAAATCTCTATCGCCCTCGTCGACGACATCAAGGCACCGCGTAACTCGTATGGCTTACTCCGATGTGGTATTCGGCCATGTTGCTGTCCCTAAGCCCAAGCGGGCCGTATTCCTGAAAGCTAAGGTGCGCAATACTAGCAAGCACACTCTACCGAGGAGCCAGACCGGTCTCACCCTTGATGGAAGTTTTCTCGGGCGAGTTACGTTGCCACGTTGTAGTGCCGGGGATACCTTTACTCTCGGCTTGGGTATCGACCCCTCGATCCAGGTTCTTTATCCCAGGCCTGAAGCCAAGAATAGCACCAGTTACCTATTATTCCCGGGTAAGCAAGATAACAGCCTGTTCACCCGGACTATCACCCTTGTGAACATTCGGGATAAGTCCCAAGGAAAGCCTGTGCAAATCACCGTGTTCGACCAGGTCCCCGTTAGTCAAGATGAGCGGCTTAAAATCACGCTTGTAAAGCCTAATGGTTTGGTTGTTAATGGTTCTAGTGCGTACGCCAGCGATGACATCGGTAGCAACGAGTCGTGGGGAAAGGCGGAAGCTAAACTTAAACATGGAGGCGAAGTAGAATGGGCCATTACTGTTAATCCAGGATGCTCTGCTAAACTAAGCCTGTCATATTCATGTGCCTTCCCTACTGGCACTCATGTTGTCAACGCTTAGATGTAAGTAGTTGTGTACGCAGCAATCTGCCTCATTCGGGTGGAGCTTTTGGCTATCACTGGATTGTAATAGATAAATAGATAGAAGAAGAAGAGGAGTGGATCGGAGGAGGAGGGCAGGGTAATCTTTTGCCTACTTGTGCACATTTGAGCAGGTCACGACTATGCCGTCGATATAAATGATTATAGTTTGGTGTGCGGCGCGGAGGCTTGTAACCAGTCTTTGGGGGCTGTAATAAATAGATACAATAGCTGAATAGATTGTGGAAACCTAAACAATGTGAAATACTCTCCATAACGTTAGTCGTGCGTTTCATCGATGACGATATGTTGTTGAAAAGGCGATACTTCTTCGGCTATGTGCCTAGAATATGCGATGGGAATTGACCATTGGAATGCTGGTGTCTTTTCCTGTCTTTCTCGACTTCTTTTGAGACAATTAATGATTGCCGTAAAACCTCATGCTGTAATATCTCGCTCAGCGTTAGTAGCACGTAACAGAGACAGACATCAGGGAACCTCCTAGGAATTTATCTAACGATAAAGTTTATTCTCCATTTCGCTTTGCCTTGAAAAGTTAATGTGGATGCCAAGGTGGGCGGCGAATACCTAGGGTTCCGAGCTGTTTTGGAGTAGGCAATGCCATGACATTACCAGTCACCACCCCAGAGATCCCGGAAATTCCCAAAATATCTCATCGGTCTCGAAATGATAGATATGAGTTCAAAACATGAATTTGTTACAAGCAAATGTATCCTGTATATACTAGACCGAGGCTTCCGAAAACTTAGCACATGAAGAATTGCTGACCTGCCAAGGGGACGGGCCCCACCAATCCTTCCGCACCGTTCCGGCACTCCGAAACCATGCTCTCCAGATCTCAGACTGATTAACGTGACATGATGAGTGACGATTCTAGCAACATGAGCCCTGCTCTAGCACAAATAGGAGAACTACATAAGGTAGCGAGTTACATGCATACTCGAGACGCCAACGGGTCAGAAAATGTTAGTTGATTTCGTGAGGGACCAAAGCATTTATCACATGTCGAACCGCCGCCTCTCAGCTCTGTTCGGGACTGTTCATTCTATAGTACTGCATGCTGGTGTGAAACTATGTGGATTAGCGGAAAATTCGGCGGGGACGGCGGCAAACTCCTCGTCGTACGTCAGCTTACCAAGCGTACGACTTACGATCTGGACATGTTTGACGGGTGTAGCTCGACAGTCATAAGGTACTGTACTAGGATTACACCGCTGTGGGGGTTTGGCCGAGCTGAGTCGTCACGCCAGCTGTTCTACCATGCTACAACTGTAACAACCTTGAACTTAGATAGCGATCAATTGATTCGGCATTGATTCGGTATCTTCTATTCCCGTCAATCGCCTGGAGCAGGATGTTTTTTTCGTATGCACTTGCCAACAGGTGCGTCGATCCTTAGGGTTGTAGAATTCGGCAGAGGGGAGACGAGTGCCTGCGAATTAATGGACCCCGACTACTGACAGACTTGATAATTTGGGACGGGTGAAGCCCGGTCGGTCAATTGAACGCACCTCGCGGCGACCGACGAGATCGCTCGACTATAGACCGAACCCCAAGCCCGTGTGGCTACTGTGTGTCAGAATTCGGCAGCCATAAGGTTTCGAAACTAGGGAAGGGAGCTGCCAAGCGGCGAATGCATTGTTAGCCTTCGGACCCGTAATCAAGAAAAAGGATAAGTTCCGCCCCCGCGCTCGGAAGAGGATCACGAGAGAGTCGTCGTCGTCGTCGAGGCTGGGTAGTTGTCTTTCACTCGGCATGGTGCTTTCTTTATAGCGATGACACTATACGAGGGAGCGGGAGAGAAACCGGCACGCTTAGGGTCCGTAGTCATGTAGATATCTACATAGTATCTACGGATATCTAGACTGAATCGCTGATGAAGGAGGTTGTGGCACCGGCTCAAACGCGAGAGTGCTGCCGTTTGCCGTCAGGCCTGCAGATCTTCTACGCGTTAGGGTTCCTTGTGGAGATTTGGACACATGGCTACCGGCCATCATCCGTGTCATGCCCCTTTCTGAGATTCAAAGATATCATCATGTAAACTTCTTAGCTTCGAGTGAAAACCTAGTGCGGAGCGACCCCAGGTTATTTCAGAGTGCCTGCGGATCCTGGATGTACATAAGGGTAGAGCAATAGCCATAGCCTACTTGCTGTATTCAGAGGTAGCGAGATGGGCACGACTGGGGTCCAATACTTACAGCTGCCGGGCGGTCAGAGGTTGCTTCGGGACTGACGAATATGTGGCTGGGTGTTGTGCTGTGCTGATCGGCAGATTGCGCACCTGTCCTAACTTTCGCGGATCCCGGCCGAGCCAGACAACGGGGGGAGGCGTATCACTAATAGTATAAATATGGCATATTCCCGTGTAAGAGAGGCCCGCGTCACAGGCTTGGCGGGCGATCAGTCCATGTACTTATAATAACAAGTGGTAATCCTGATCGCCCGCTCCGGGATTGACTCGGAACCCAACGTAAGCTTACCATCCAGTCTCCCGTCCACTATGCCTTCCACTCAGTTTTCTCCAATTTCGGGCTTGGGGGCTGGCTGCGAGCACCGCGCATTGTACCTACCACAACAACCTTTTCCTTACATACACATGTAGACAGTTATAGATTCCCTACAAACCACCCTCGTTCGGGGATTATATTGATGCGAAACGACCTCACAGAATCTGGATGCTCATGGGAAGGTTGCGCTCTGAAAGGGATGTGGCTTGCGGTTGCGAGAAATGTCCAATTTGCCAAGTCGGGCTAGAGGTGCGATGACCAAGTCAGTATCGTGCCGCCCCAACGGTGGCGTATTTATGACCAGGCTGTTACCTGTATTCAAATGAGTACTCATTCTAGTAGACTGCAGGGAGCATAGAACCTGTCCCTCTAAGAGATAGGGGGACGAGGTGATCAGGATAACGTTTGCTTCTCTGTTGCGCATTTGGGCATCCGCAGTGTGCCCGGATGAACGGCCGACTTGTACCATCACTGTTGTCTATGCCAATATGGTACTCGCGGCTGAATACTTGCAAATCGGCACTACAAACTACTAGGAGGTTTTGGTGTGGGCCAGCTCAAGCCATATGATAGGAGCAATGGTTTAAGCGTGGTGTTAGAAATGCTGAAAGGAAGTCCATATTGTAGTTGTATAAGTCGCCCCCGGGACTGGTCCGTCTGCAGTGACGGAGGTGAGGCTGTCCGTCGAACTAACAATCTGTAAGTAACGCCGGGCACATCCCCTTGTCTCATGGGTCTCCCACGAGGACCATCTATCGCCGAATGGGGTCGGTAAGATGGTGGGCTGGATGGTCAGCTTGCTGGGCACAGGTGGCTAACGAGCAAATCAAAGGCCAACGCCCAAGCCTTCGGGACTGGAGACGCAGACGCCAGGGTGTTGGATGCATGTACCTGACTTTTCACATGCGATACACGTAGTCTTGGCCAAATGCACGGCACACACTTATATAGCGGTGGCATGTATCAAAAATAGAACAACAATAGGGGGCGGCTTCTTTCGTACTGCTGGTATTAATCTAACACGTTTAAGAATGGGGTTCAATCAGCAACGCATAATGTTTAAACAAAAATGTCGAATATCGCAAAACCTATCCTTTTAACTCATACGGATTTTGTGGCCAGACAAGAGTAGCGATTGCTAGGCGTCGAATTTAAGACGATTGAATACGGTGGCCAGGACATCGACGGGATAGCGTTTATATTGCTAGCAACGGGGCCTTTAAAAGGGACGGTCAGGTTAGGTACAGTACCTAGGTAGCTAGGCGCGGCCCTCTGGCCAGGAGCTCTAGCGGCCGGTTTAGGCACGAGCAGCTAGCTCGTGGCCACTGGACCACGGAGGTACGTACCGCCTGGCCACACCCGTGGCACCCAGAAACCCGTGCAGAGGCCGTAGCAGCAAAGCCTCCAAGCTTCCCAGCCCCACAGAATTTCCCATCATTTTAAAAAGAAACCAGCCATGACGCCGGAGACCCGTGAGCCCGAGACCTGCCCGCCTGCCGCCCACCTCCTCCTTCTATTGCCTGCCTACCTACCACCTGCACCAACCTGCACCCACGCAGTCCCGTACGTAACTTTGAAGTAGGTAGATACCTCCTTACAACCCACGGGTCAAGGTCCAAACCTTGGCTCTGCCCGTAGAAAGTACCTGGGTAAAAGAAGGCGACTGGGCCAGCCAGGTTCCGTGTCCCGACCGACCAGGACCGGCTCTGGAGTCGCAGTACTTGTCCTTTTTCTACCATGTTGGCCCTCGTCCCTCACCCGTCTCCTCCTCCCCTCTCTCCGATCTACCCAGTAAGTTCCAAGGTTTAGTAGCAGTAGTGCCTTGGTGGGCCGTGTAATTTTCCCCGGACCCAAAGCAGCCTCGATCTGTTTTTCTTTTCTAGTAGGCGGCCACCCCAATTATAAACCCTCTCTCGGCATCCTCTTCCGCACGTTCCCGAAAACACGAGCCATTTCTCATCTCTGTCGCCTGGTAGTTAACCGACACCCGCCCCTCGTGCGCAACAGCCATCCACCAATAATTAGCAGATCGGGTGCCCAGCTAGCAGTAGCCGTTTTCGTCTGCCTGCGTGCCTACGCTGTTCTACTTTTTGGCCGTCGACACCGCACCACTGCCATCCCGGATCTTGTCTAGACCCCGGTGGGAGACGGCAGAAGCACGGGGGGGGGACAAACGAGGGAGGGAGAGAGACACAGGAGCAGAGGATCCCACGCACTCGTCCCGTCCATTCATGGTTCGCCCATCCACCCATCCATCTGCGCATCCCTCGAGATAGGCGTCGTACCCGCCTTGTCCGCCCACCCGTGCGCACCCGCCCACCAACAGCCGGTCCGAGTAGCCATAATTAGGTAGCGAGCAACTGGCCCTCTGGGTTTTCCCCCTAGTCTGTTAGCGCCTGAGCCTGTCCGCCGGGTCTGCCTTCTCTACCTGCCTGGTCCTCCGGATCGTCTCGTCTCGTCTTGTCCTGTCTCAGCTCATTCTGCCCACACCCCTCCCCTGCCTAGCTCCCGGGCACTCTCTCTTCTCCTCTCCGTCTGATTACAGCATACGTACGGTCCTGGTCCTGCTGTACTTGCCTCCCACCATCTACTCCAAGCACCTACAGTACGGCACAGCACAGCACAGCACAGCACAGCACAGCACAGCACCCGGCACCTATCTACTGCCTACATACCTACCTACTGTACCTACCCTCTGCCCACCCCAGCACTGGCTGACGCTGTCCTGTCTGTTGGTTGGTTGGTCGGTTCCTTTTCTGCTCTGCTCGAACCACCTCCACTCCCGACCGGGCGCCCTCCCTTCTCTCACGCGTGCCCACCCACTCGATCAAATTTAATCCACCGCACCCCCGAGCCACCACCGTCTCCTCCCCCGACTCCTCCGTTCACTTCTCTAACCTTCCCACAACTTTTCCATTGCTTCTCACCGGACCTGTGTTCGGCCCTTGGTCATTCTGGTTCGTCACATCTAGTCCGTCCATCTCCCCCTACCCGTCCTGCCTGTTTTGCCCGCCATGGCATCCGCTGTCCGTGGCACGTCGCTGCGAGCCGGCGGCGCCTGCGTGCGCTGTCGCAAAGGCAAGACCAAGTGTGTCTACGATAATGGTCGTGCCCCATGCAAGAACTGCGCGAAGGGCATGCACGACTGCTATCTGCCTTCCGAGAGCGATGCTCGCCTTCATGGCCAGTCCCCAGCGAGGGCACCTCGTCCGCGAGAGGCTCTGACAGGCGACCGCAACGTAGCCGCCACGAGCGACCGGCAACAAACGGCCGCCGGAGCGGTTATACCACGCAACATTCAGGCGAATAACGAAAAGTGAGTCACTGATTTGATCAAGTCGCTTCTTTCTCTCTGCATCTCCAGGCTTTTCACTCTCTGTTCTTGTTCCTATCAACATGCGCCGGTCCTCTCACTGCTGTCGCCGCCCTCGTTCTGCCTGGACGGTACGTATCAGTGAGGGCAATATCGGCAACCATGAAATCGGGGCACACGCGCCTAGGTTGGATGGGTTTGCAGCTACGTAGGGCAAGGCGCACCTCAGTACCCACCAGCCCAGCCCAGCGCGCAGCACACGCGCATCACACGCATCGCGCTCGCCGCCGCCGCCGCCCCCCCTACCTTTCGTTCGTCAGCCATGCTTTTTTTGGGGGCTGATGCCGGCTGCGTCGCTTCGCCTTGGGATCCCCATCCAACTCACCATCGTTCCGGTCGCACCCCTTGCACTACCAATTTATCCCCCCCCTGCTGTCCCAAATCACTATGCCCGCTCTCTACCCTCTAGCTGCCGCACTCTCTTCATCCACTCTACCACTCCCTAACTAAGTGCAGCTGCATTACAAAAAACTCTCTAGAAATTGATCTCGTCCAGTCTCGCTAACCATCAACTTGCGCGCTCATAGGTTAACTCCGGAACTACTTGCGGAATGCGAGAGGATCATCAACAAGACACTTCCGTCATGTGTCGCATTCCACAAACCTTCGTTCTTGCAGAAACTCAAGAACGGCACCCTCGAGCCTAGTATTATCAATGGTCTCTTGACCTGCGCTGCACGGTAAGTGCATTATTTTATTTCGAGAAAAGCCCGTTATTTTACCTCCGGAGTCCGTTCAAGTGACCCGTCATCCTTCGGACCATAAACTACTCCAATTTCCGGTGGTGGGTCCTGTCACCCATGTTGTGTTACTAGTCCAATGACTGCGCATCTTCTTGTCGCCCAGACTTTGTCGCGGCCGAGAGTTCCCTCCGCTTATCCCTAGTCTCGTCATCTGCGCCTTCAATTGCCCCCCGGTTGCAACTGTGGCCCAGTCCTGCTAACGTTTACTCCATAGGAGCTCTCCCGTTCTGATTCGCCGCTTTGGCAACCAGGGCGGCGGTGCGTCGGCAGCCGCCGAGCATTTTGCCGTCAAGACCTTCAATCTGGTTATGCAGAACCTCGACAATCCGGGCTTGGCAGATATTCAGGCTCTATGTCTCCTGACCATCCATGAATGGGGCAATAGAAATGCCGTTCGTGCCTATATCTATTTGGGACAAGCTGCTCGCATGACTCAGATGTACCGCGTAATTACCAGTCACCAAAGCCGAGACCCCGATCAGTTCATCAAGGATGAGTCCTTCCGCCGAACCCTGTGGCTCATCTACATTCTCGATTGTTTCTTGACGAGCAGCCCCGGCCGTCACCCGGCAGTCTCTCGTCATGATGTCAAGGATGTACCTCTTCCGTGTCCCGACATGAGCTACAACTTCGGTACGCCTGCTTTTGTTCGTACCTTGGCGGGCAATCCTCCGCCTGGCCTTCCCCAAGGCACACCTATGGCTGAGGTAGGCGAGTTCGGCCACATTGTCATGGCCACGCAGGCCTGGCGGAACGTTGTCGAGATGCTGACGACGGTCACGGTCGATACGTACTCCGAGGAGCAGTGTCTCTCGCTCGAAGCTGGCATTGAAGCCGTGCGCAGCTCTCTCCCCATGCATTTCCTCGACAAACCAGGTCATATCAATCTGCACATCACAATGGGAAGCGGATTCACATATGCCATGCTTCACTGCTTGCTGCACTGCGCTACAATTATGGTGCATCGACGCAGGCTTCTTCACTTCATCCAAACAGAGGGTTTCAAGCACGAGACTTGGCGCATGGCCCCTCATTTGCATGCTCAGACAGTAGATCGGGTTTTCGCCGCGTCGCATACCGTTGTCTCGCTGCTTCTAGCCCTCGAGTCGAATGCTGACAAGGACTCCGTGCCCAACTTTCCACTTGTTATGTTGTTCTCCTGTTTCACTGCTTGTGCCACCGTGGCCTGGTTCAGTTTGAAAGGCCTGACCCCGGCCGATATAAACGAGACCGCCGAGGCAATTGTCGGAGATGGCATGCGTTTCCTCCAAGATGGTGCCGGTACATGGGTGCTTGCTGTCCCTTGGTATCGCCATCTCTCGGTTATGGCGAAGGTCCTGCAGAATGGCGATAGAGAAGCAGGCCGTGCGGTCACGGAACCGGCTCCACCATCGATCAAGGAGGATACGGCGAGCCAGCCTGACAACAATCTTGAGGGCATCGATTATGTGCGGCATTCATCGGCCAACCCTCAAGAGCCGGGAGAGAGTAACGGTGCCGACCCCCCACGCAAGTCGGGATTTACCACGATTAATGGTGGGTCTGCGGGCACGTCGACACCAGCGACAGGAACGGCGAGCCCGCCAGCGCAGCACAAAGCAGAGTCTCCGGTACCACAAGCGTCGGATCGCCCACAGATCGACCCCGCTTCAGGCGAAGTACCCGCCGACATGACTGGCGCTGAACTATGCGCGGCGTTTGAGCGTCAACTCCTTGACCTGGACGACCTTGCTGCTTTTATGGGGGGCGGCGTCTGACAGTCAGAGAACTCCTTGTTTTGCCTGATTACAGAACTTGCCGATTCTTCAAACCGTTGATGAAGCGATCGCATCTGGTCTGGCGTGTATGCTATATTGAGTAAGAATGATTTCTGCCCGGCGTTGAGGACTCATCTTTACATAGGCTTTCCCCCCTTTGCTCAAGCCTAGTCCCGTTTTAAGCGGTCCCTGGTCAGTGGTGCCCACGCGTGTACGCGTAGGGGGCTGGAGTTCGGAGTGACGGTTGTTTATCGCGGTCATCTGTTATACTGTCTCGGATTCATTATGGACGAAATGAATGGTTAAAATAGCCATCAACAGACCTACTGCCATTTGTTTTGGGTGGAAGTAATTGCTGATAGGGCTTCATCTGGCATCTGCTACATGGGACCGCGCATGCATGACGGAGTTATTGTTAAGCTGAGAGCAATGATCTTTCTGAATCGCTGCGGCAGACATGCTATGGCATAAAAATGTGGTGTTGTCGCAGCTTTTATACGGTCGTATGCTGGTATGTCTGGAGGAGTTTGAGCTTTGTTTGTACAATAGGGCGAGGTGGATGATACCATGGGCTGTGTAGGGTAAGGCCGGTCTATTTGTCGCCAGCAGGGCAAGAAGCCTGCTCAAGGCGGGACATTGCAATATAAGTAAAGCTGTAATTAATGATGTAAACATGTCTGCCTCTATATTCGAACATGTTCTCAAATGACAATGCTGCACTATTTATATCGAAGTAGGTGCTGTCAGACTAGGCTCTACCTAGGTATTGTTTTGAAATTGCTATACTTGCATCGTAGGATGATCACGTGCCGGGGAATTCAAGTGTCATTTTGATAGGGCTGGTATGACAGCGCACTGTATATCGAATGCTTATACATATGACCCACCATCCCAATAGAACACACTTTCACCATCCCTCTTCGGTAAACATGCTCGAGTCAACAGTAACATCAAAACTTGCCGTTCGTTAGCTCGGCTGTCGAATAGAATGGCGCAGGTCGCCACTTGTTATTGTTTGTGTGAAGATGGAGACCACGCACCTCACGCAAGGGATCAAACGACGATATTCGGGAGAACAGACAGGACGGAGCAATTCCGATAGCGATGAAAATGCAGCCTCCGTAGAAGGAAGCGCGTCCATTGGCGCCTCACGTGCATGCCCACAACGTACGCCACGAGCTCGCTTGGGCAGCGATGGAGGCGCCGCTGTTCTCAGCCATTCCGGGCATGACCCGGAAGATCGCGGCGAGGACTACTTCAGAAACCTGTACTCAACGGAGCCTAACTTCTATCATCTCGGCTTGAAATATTCAGAGTTCGGGGCCATGCTCACGGACGGTGTCTACCTAGACTTCACAAACCCAGCGGCCGTTATGCAGCTGACCAAGACGCTCCTGAAAGAAGATTTCGGGCTTCGGATCAACCTTCCACCGGATCGCCTGTGTCCGCCAGTGCCGAATCGCCACAACTATATATTATGGCTGAAGGATTTACTCGATAGCACGTCGCCATCGTACTCGGAACAGTACGAGCCGGAACGAAAGGTTACGGGCCTCGACATCGGCACGGGCGCGAGTTTGATATATCCCCTGCTAGGATGTGCTCAGCGCTCAACATGGTACTTCGTCGCTACCGATGTCGACGCGGAATCACTATCCAGCGCGCGTGCGAACGCCCGCTTGAACCATCTCGAATCTCGCATTCGCATCGTGGACCGCGTCCCCTCAGAGCCACTCATTCCATTAAATGACCTAGATATAGACAGCATCGACTTTGTCATGGTGAATCCCCCGTTCTACGTATCAGACACGGAGCTTCTCGACGCTGCCGCGCAGAAATCACGGCCACCGCATAGTGTGTGCACTGGCGCGCCTGTTGAAATGGTGTGTGAAGGAGGAGAAGTCAGGTTCGTCCAGCGGATGATCGACGAGTCCTTGGTTCTTAGGGAGAGGGTTCAGTGGTATACAGCAATGCTAGGCAAACAGTCTAGTCTTGAGATCCTTATCGAAGCACTGAAGAAACATAAGATCAACAACTTGGCTGTCACCACTTTCATTCAGGGAAGCAAAACACGACGATGGGGATTGGCATGGAGTTTCTTAACTAGGCGGCCTTCGCTGAGCGCAAGCCGTGGGTTAAGCCCTGCTGCTAAAAACTTGATGCCTCCAATCACGGCAATCACTATCCACAAGAGTGCTCCCCAGGTCCCAACAGATCCCACCCCGCCACTCAAAGGGATCCTCTGTGACACGGTTGAGTCCCTAGACCTGCGCCTGTGGTCCTGGGACGAGCAACGTCTCCGCGGTGTTGGTTTCTCTCAACGCAACGTATGGAGTCGTGCTTATCGGCGGGAGAGAGCTGGGGGGGACGCGGTTACAAAACAAGAGGCCTCAGTTCCTCCACTAGATGTCTCAGAATGCGCTTTTGGTTTCTCTCTTTCAATATTGCCAGAGAGTCCAGATAAGACAAACAGCGGCACAGCTGTTCTCCTCCGCTGGCTGCAAGGCGACGACGAATCTCTATTCGAGAGTTTTGCTGGTGTGATTCGAAGATGTCTTCGAAGAGATGCCACTAACTCGGCTTAGCTCAGGCGCTGGGACTAGGATATATCAAATTATATTCACACGGTTCAATTTTCGCGCCGTGTTTTTATGACCTGATCCAGCCACCAGGCGTGAATGCGTACATCATCCGTCAGCTCGGGGTGGAAGCTCGTGCCAAAGACGTTGTTTTGTCGGAGAGCGACTATGTTATCTTCTTCTCCATGAGTTGGAAACTTGGCCAGAATCTCGATGGCGTGTCCCTGCGAGTCGTCCTGATGCAGCATCTGATCGACGACGGGTGCGCGAATGAAGACAGCCGGGAATGGAGCTTGCTTCTCTGTTTTCCCTTGGCCGAGGAAGGGCAGGTCTATATCTTGCACGAAGCTCTGGAGCTGACGACCGAAATGGTTCCGATGTACCTTGACGTCGAGACCGCCGATGAGTTCCTGCCCGCCCCTTTTCGTGGCGCTGGCTTGCTCACAGAGCAGTATCAACCCAGCGCACGTACCCCATACTGGCTTCTTGGATATCCTAAATCGAGGAGTCAACCGATTAGCAAACTCAAACAGGAGAAAATACAGTAACTTGTCGTGCTGGGGTGATCTGGGCTTCCGGGGCGAGAACTCACTTGACGAACTCCCTCAAGGGCTCCAGCAACCCGGACTGGGCGGCGACAAGCGACAACGTCGTGCTCTCCCCGCCGGGCAGGATCAGAGCATCGCAAATGGCAAGCTGCTCTGGCGTGCGCACCTCGGTCAGGTTGACCAAAACCGGCTGCTCACGGCCAACGGATAGACGATCAGCAGCTCTCCGTAACAAGCCAAGATGCTCGGCGAAGCCTCCCTGTAGGGCCAGAACGCCCACGGTGACCATGATCAAGAGAGGGCGGTTGACCGAGAATGCCGTAGCCACCTATCTGACGTTGCCCAACTTGAGATATGTCCGAATTGAAATTCTAGTGTATATGCGCACTAATTACCACGGGCGTGAAACGGGATGTGCAAAAGGTGACAATGCGGCGCATGTGACAAGCAGGGATGACGGCGCAACGAAAAGCGAACAGCAGGAGACTCCACGGTCGGTATAGGCCGGAAAGCCACGGAGCAAAGGAGACTGACTAGGTATATGCATGGGCGGAACTGGACCGTGTTCGCATTCGTTGCGTGTTGTGTGTTGTGTGTTGTGTGTTGTGTGGTATACTGCCCAGGTGCGTACCGACGGCGTGGCATCGGCATTGCATCTGGCTGCCGCATGCATGTAATAATTGCAAGTGCAACGATTGCCGCCCCGAGGTCGGCGCCCAGCGCGTCATACTGCGGTGTCTCTGTATGCAGGGACGACTCATTTGCGCATTTAGTGTCTTTTTTGGCTTCTCCGCGGTCCGTCAACTAACGCCCACTGCGGCAGGTGCATCCAGCCGCCCTCCACAGCCGCCCTCGCCGTCTGCGCCCTCCAGGTGTCTGTCGTCGACTATCCGGCTCAAGCCGAGTCACTACCAACACCCAAAGCCCGGTCATGGCATTCCGCCCACCAGTAAGTAGGTAACCTTAGGTGGTACTCAGACTGGGCCCTGAAAAATCACTGGGCCGGTGGAGGGGGACCGTGTCTGCTCTTTTCCCCTCCATCCACCCCGAACTGTCTTGGACGATCCATTCGTGACTCAACAGCATCCCATTGAAAACCCGCCCGAGACGGCCGAGCGCAATTGACACCCAACACTGTCCACGACTTCTCAGGAGGATCGCCATTCCGAAAACAAAACCAACCACGCAAAGACACCATCTCATCATGACGAACGACTCAACCAGCGCGGGCGCGGGCGCGGGCGCGGGCACCGGCGCGGCGACGAATGGCAGCACCAAGGCCTCCTTCACCGTCAAGGCCGGCCTGGCACAGATGCTCAAGGGCGGTGTCATCATGGATGTCACCGACGCCGCGCAGGCCCGCATCGCCGAGGACGCCGGCGCCTGCGCCGTCATGGCCCTCGAGAGGGTACCCGCGGACATCCGCGCCGAGGGTGGCGTCTCGCGCATGTCCGACCCGGCCAAGATCAAGGAGATCCAGGAGGCCGTCACCATCCCCGTCATGGCCAAGGCCCGCATTGGCCATTTCGTCGAGTGCCAGATCCTCGAGGCCCTAGGCGTCGACTACATCGACGAGAGCGAGGTGCTCACGCCTGCCGACGACGAGTTCCACGTCGAGAAGTCCGAGTGTACGTATATCATCCTCCTTCTCGAAGATCTTCTCGCTGCGACGTCGTGAATGTCACCCCGTCCCTCTTCTGCCAACAAGCAGTCGCCCCAGAAAGAGAAAGAGTCATGGACCACTGACACGTAAGCCTTGCCACCATAGTCAATGTGCCCTTCGTCTGCGGCTGCCGCAACCTAGCAGAAGCCCTCCGCCGAATCACCGAAGGCGCCGCCATGATCCGCACGAAAGGCGAGGCCGGGACAGGCGACGTAGTAGAAGCAGTACGGCACATTCGCACCGTGAGAAAGGACATCGCTGCCGCCCAGGCCGCGCTGCGTGAGGGCGGTGACCTCGCCATTCGGCAGCTGGCGCGGGAATATGGCTGTGACGCTACCCTGCTGAAGCAGACGGCCGAGCTCGGACGGCTACCCGTCGTGAACTTCGCCGCCGGAGGCGTGGCCACTCCCGCCGACGCCGCGCTCATGATGCAGCTGGGGTGCGATGGTGTGTTCGTAGGCAGCGGCATTTTCAAATCTGGAGATGCGGCGCAGAGGGCCCGGGCCATCGTCCGGGCCACAACGCACTTCCGGGACGCAAAGGTCGTAGCTGAGTGTAGCGAGGGCTTAGGCGAGGCCATGGTTGGTATTAGCGTGAGGTCGTTGCCGGCCGAGCAAAAGCTGGCCGGGCGAGGCTGGTAAAAAGTGAAAGAGGATATGTTCTAAAAGCGGTCATTCGAAAATCGGAAAGAGATCCAGTGTTAGAGCAATATGAGGATTTAGGATTGCGCATGGCATGAGATGCGGTGTATTTTAGACAAAACGAAAGGGTGGTCATGGGTTGTATGTTTATGCTACAGGGCTCATCTTGACATTCAACATTACCATTAGACATATCATACCTGTGCACGCCTCGCACAAGTTATAATTGATGTAGCCTGCTATATCGCACAGTCTTTGACCTTTTAATCCTACTTAGACTGGCCACTAGCCTAGTAGACCACAGAGTCAGCTACACTAAGATATACTATTTCAAGGAAGTGAGATATAGCTGATCTAGCTACTACAACATACTTTATAGCATTCTCCAAAGATTGCAGATTGACAAGATCCCAATGCGCAACTTTGTTTACCTGTCCTCCTCGGCATTAAATCAACCGTCTATTGAGTGTCACAAATCACAAAAATACAACAAATATCCTCAATCTCCCATCACGCCGGCTGGTTGTTCCAAATAGCATTGCTTAGAGTCTCATTGGACGTGATCCAGCGTTCTAGGTCCGGCTTCGCGCGGATGATCAGGTCAGCAACCATGCGTCCAAAGACGATCTCGCCCCAGGGGTTGAGATGCGTCGTGTCCGTCCTGTCGTCGCCCCAGTTATACGCCCGCGACGCGTCGCGGCCGATCGCGTCGACGTAGGCAAGGCTCGCGGCATTCAAGTCGACGATGGCTGACCCTGTGACCTCGGCCGCCTCGATGGCTGCCAGACGCTGGTCGTGCAGCGAGTCGGTGGCGTCGTGCGGGTCTTTAGGGAACATGCGGCGCGTGAGCGAGGAGACGAGGAGCTTTACGTTTTTCACGTGTTCAGTTTAGATGCAGACGAGATGACGTTTCTGGGACTTTGGCATCAGAGGGATGATTTTCGTATACTTACCGCCGTGCCACCTAACGACTTCACTTCGTTCGCGAAGTTGATCAAGTTCTGCTGGTATTCCCTGCTCGACATCTGGAGTTAGCTAGTGGTTGCCAACGACACAAACTGCAACACCCTCAACTGTGATACTGGAGTGATAGCTGTCCAAAAGAGAATAGAGAAGCGAACGACTTGTAGGACTCATACTTGAAGGTAACACCACTCCCCTCCTTCTGATCGTTGTGTCCGAACTACGATATCAGTAAGTTAGCCGTGTCTTCCCTGAACGTTACACCCCTTCTTCCAACCCCTGTTCAGCACACTTACACTAATAGTCACGTAGCAATCATATGCGTCCGCGTTCCCCTTCAAGTGCGTAGTGACATTCTCCCAGTTCCCTCTCGCGACAAAGGACTTCGTTGTCGCACCGCTCAGGCCGATGTTTAGGCCCCAGGCCGGCTCGACAAGCGGAGCAAGGAGCCCGTTGCCCCAACCACCGTCAACCGCCGTCGTGGAGTCGCCAGCTAGGAAGAATGCCGGGGGTTTTTCTCGTCTGTGCTCGGCTCTACGCTCTACTGCTATGCTTGCCGCCGTCGCTGTTGCTGCTATGCCGACGAGGAAGGCCGCTTTGATCCACGAGAAACCCATGTTTGGTGCTGCTTGTTATGTACCACGTGCCCCGAGTAATCAACTGACTGTTACGAAGACCTTAAAAGCCCCACGGCCACGAGTTTGGCGATACAGCTTCAATTATATACATCGACATACGAAAACCTTCCCCATAGCATCGTGACGTGTCGCGGCAAATACACCAAGGCCATTTCGTATCAGGACAGATACCCCGACGTAGCAATGCAGCACGTTGTCCCAAATGGTCCGGCTCAGCGAAGCACTTTATTATTGGGTCTTGGCAGGACGAACGGAGCGATATATTTCGCAATATAATCAGCCGAGATACATATACGCACGGTGAACCTGCCATTCTTACGATGCTACCCCCTGCTGAACCCGGAAGCTTCCCCAGATTCCCCGCCCACGTACATCTGAGAGATCTGGGTTAGATGTAAGTAACATTAGCTCCAGGACGCTCAGACAGCTCCCTCTAACCTATTAACTCCGTCGGCTATACTCCGTCAAAACAAGGCAAGAAACCACCAGCACAAAGATATGAAATTGAAGGTGAAAAGGGTAGCTATTTGAGCACATGGTAACAACACATCTTAGCTTGGCGCCTATTTATCCTAGTAATAAAGATAATATTCCTTATTAATACAGAGGCTGCTAACAACCGAGCTGCTTTTCGAGTCCCGACCCGAAACACCTACGCTATTCATTTATCCGTACGCTCGACACTTATTGCCGTAGCTAGGAACAGGGAGCACCGCATTTGTTCAAGTATAGACGCTTTCGGTCCAGGCGTTTACCTGCAAACCTGTTTCGGCCATGTTTGCGTCTTTCAAAAAGTCCAACGGCATCCAGACAAGGTGGCCCTTGACTTGATCGAGCTTCTGGCGGATGTCGTGTGGCGGCAGGAATCTATCAAAGATGTGGCCCGCTTGGACACCCTTCGGCGGCAGGAAGGTGTTGTAGTCGTCGAAGACTTTGACTGGAACACGCATTAGCTTTGATGTTCCAGCATCAATAGTTGTTCCTGGTCACCTAGGTACTTACCATAATCATCAGGATCTGCGTGGAACAGATGCCTGAATGTCTCCGTATTTGTAGTGGCGTTGGTAGTCCACTGTTCCCATAGTGCATCGCTCATGGGGTCTTCTACAAACTTGTAGCTCTCGTCTCGATCCCAGATGTCATTCGGTGAGTTTTCGCCCGGAGGCTGTGCGTTAGGGTCGTTGCTCGCATCGTGATCCTGTGGCGGGAGCAAACCCAAGTGTTCCCGCCATAGGTAGCGCCGCAAGGTAGCTGCGTGCTTGCCGGCCTCGAACGGCTGCCCATCCATCGTGCTCTGAATCCTCTCCGTGTCTTCCATGACGATGGAGAGCTCACTGTCGTGATGACCTTCCTGGCTGCGGTCGTTCAAGTTACTCGACCCACAAATCACAACGCGATCGTCCACGATGAGGAGCTTGGCATGAATGTACAGCTCCTCCTGTATCCAGTTATGAACCTCTTCCTGAGGTTCGCCCTCCCACGACTCATCCGAAAGCTTGCCCGTCCCAGCCATAGCGTGGTGCGCCACGGTATACGTTGATGTTGTCTCTTCACTGCTTCGCTTCGCCTCTTCGAAGCGTTGTTTGGCTTGCGCACTATGTGTTGTCTCTTTGGACTCCTTCTGCTCCTCAGCCCTGCCCATATGCTCATCGTGCTCGCCCTCGACGTCGGTGCTGCCGTGGATGCCGGAACCCATAATCTCCTCGGCTTGCGCGCGTTGCACCTCATGGTATTCGACGCCGGACCTCTCTTCCTGTTTTCGAATGGCAGGTGTTTTATTGAGGCGGTCGTAGGATCGCAGGTTGAAGAAGAAAATGTGATCCGTCGGATCAACACCCTGAGCTCGAATCTGCTCGAAAATGGAGTGCTCGCCACGACAGATCGATTTATACTGATAGTCCATGATGGCGCGCGTTCCCACAGCAGCGTCATCACGTAAGTCGCCAGCAAATCCAGGTACCGCGGGGATGATGACGATGACCCGGAACTTCCGGCCTTCCTTTCCAGCTCTAACACACGCCTCCACGATTGACTTACCAATCGTATTGTGGATGGGCAATTGCTGGTCACCCGTGGCCGTGATGAAGAACTGGTTTTCGATATAAACGTAGTGCTGAGCGTTCCGGATCACCTCCGAGTATGCATTTTGAATGGTATGATCCTTAAGAATACCACTAGACCAATCAGCACTAGACCGGACGATCTGTGCGTGGACTGTCCCCCGTCTATCGAGCTTCTTAGTCTCGAGAGGAGTCAAAGGGTGAAGGACGTAGTCCCCGACAGGGCTGTGCAAAAGCAGAAATTAGTAAAAAGCCCCCAATGTGCATCAGTATTCTAGCGGTTTCAGGACTGGAAGGGGTGATAGAAAATAGGAAATGAAAACTTAGACTGTCGTACTGTTTAGGTCTCTGTACGCCAACTAAATCTTCGCTCTCCCCTTCACGGCCTCGGAGTATGATCCAGTCAAACCTGTCGTCGCGCTTATACTTGTCGCGCTTCACAAAATTCCAGCGAAGGACGAAATGCTCGGCGATGTCATATACACACGGTCCGATAACCCCCATTGCTACATCGTGCCACGGCATTCTGCCATACTCGGCCTTGCTCAATTCGTTTTGCTTCCAGTCCTCGACGTTTTTGAAGTCCATGATACGATTGTTGTTGAAATCCTGACCCGGCCACACTTCGTTGGCAACGCCTTCTGGATGGACGTCCGAGAGGGCGTGTTGGTGATTGTCCCAACGGCCAAAGCACAGATCCAAGCCACCGATGAAAGCCATCTCGTAGTCGATGATGATGAATTTCTCATGATGGGCCCAATAGAATGTCATGTCGGCAGCGTTCTCCAGGACGTTGTGGTCAGGATGACGCATAACCTTGATATTACCGTACCCTGGGGAGCCCTTGGGACAAAGGCTCTGGAGGGCATGTTTTGTATGCTCAGAGTTGCAGGTCAGGGCAGCCTCGACTTCGCGATAGACGATGATGAAGATCTTCACGCCTGCCTCGGCGCGACGTTTCAAGATGGCGTCCAATCGCCATTCCTGGTTACGGCAAGGAGGCCGCCTCAGGAACAACTCAGGGGACAGCCACCAATCGGCAATGTAAATGGTCTCTTTGGCTTGCTCTAGAGCTACCGATACGGCCTTTGATGGTTGTGTCAGCCTCGTCCCTTTGCCCGTATTTGGTGTCAGAGAGAGCGCCGGGGACGGTAATACACACCCAGAAGTAGTCTCTCCCGTCGACGTACCATTTGATCAGGTTGCCGTCGTGCTCGGGAAAGTAGGACTTGAAACGATGCTCGTCGGCGATACTGCTGCGCTTCTCGTCACAGGCAATCTCATGCTCTTCGTCATGGCGATGTTGCGGATTAAACTGAGGGTATACATGTCAGTGAGAGGCAGGCCAACAGTGGCACGTGATACCCGGGAACGGGGACGTACGATGTTCTTGAATTTCCCGATTTGGTGTCTAACAGATAAAGTTAGCCCCAGTGGAGACGTTGGAATGGGTCGAGCAACCCACTTTTTATGATCGAGGTGGACCTTGGCATCGTGCAGGTGAGTGTCTCTTAGCTTGTCCTTCAATTCGTGGAAGGGGTGCTTCAGCTTGTCTACCAAGTTGGCGTGATCTCCGTCATGGGCGTGGGACCCAGACATAGTAGCGGCGGCAGCGGCGTAGTAAGGTACCTTTGCGACGAGAGACAGGCGGCGATGGCGACGCCGTAACGTGGTGCTTGGGTTTCTTTTGTCGAGGATCTCGATAATAATATTTATTATTTATTGTGGCATAACACTATGATTATTGGGTAAATAGCGAGGTGAGGTGAGGTGAGGTGAGGTGAAAAAGCAATTGTAGATGAGGTCGAAGGGGGAGGGATGGAATAAAGGAGGAGTAGAAGGCAGACGTCATAGTTATATAGAGTCTCTATCCGCCTACCTACCTTCTTGGGTGCTTTGGACTGAATCAGTCAGTAAATGTTGTGGCACGTTGATATGACCGTAGCTGTTCTCGACCTAGCAGTACCTACTGTAGGTATCTGCTAGTCTAAGGTAAGGACAGGCCAAGTTATTTTCCTTGGATCTGCACAGCAGTTCAGATCCGAGCCTCGCTCAGCCCTCCCACTCGGCAGGATCGTGCCGAACCTATTATCCGATCTTGTCTCTAAAAGCACATACCGAAACAGGATGCCATGGGTATTCTAATACTCCAGTGTTCCTGATCCTTAGTAAGGCGTTTGTTTATCGAACTGGTATTGGATGTGTAGACTACCGTGTGGTTTGCAGGGGGCGCTTCTGATATCTATTGTATTGTGTAGATTAATCGGAGAAAAGGGTGACAGAATGAGATGGCGACTCGCGACGAAATCCGTTGAACCAGGGCATAGGTACATACACGTAGAGGTAGGCAGGCAATGTAGCAGCTCAATGACCGGAAGGTAGGTATCTTGTCTAACGACGGGTAAAGAGTATCGATTGAGATGTTATGACGTCATGCCGGGCTGATAAACCCCGTCGATAAGAGGAGTTGGTGGCTAGACCCGGCTAGTTAGTACGACTGTAGCGTCCTGTGGCTTATTTGTGGCTTCCGGGCGGGTTGAGCCCCGCAAATGGCTACCTACGCCACTGTACGCCAGCTACCCCTACCTGATTTAGTACCCTAGGACCTAGGTAGGTACCTAAGCTTGGTACCGCGAGCGGGGCATCTCGAAGCAATCAAGGGCGAAGGAGGGGTCCTTCTCAGTCTGGAATCTGCTTGCTTGACAACACAACGCAACACAACATCTCTTTCTGCAACTAACCCCTGGACCCATTGACGTCGACTGACCGCCCCTCCTCTTCTCCCTTCTCCTCCTCCTCCTCCTCCTCCTGGCCCCGTGGTCTTCTTTTCCTCGCAGACTTCTGCTTTTTCCTCCTACACTTTCTTCCGTGCTAGACTAGATTGACAGACCAGATTGAACCCGCCATAACCATGTCTGCCCCAGAAGTACCCCAGGGAGCTACCCTGCTCTCGACTTTCAAGTGCTCCTTCGTCGATGTCCCCGTCGACGCCGAGAAAGACAATGCCATTTCGACCACCGAGTTTCTCGAGGCAGCCGAGTCGTTGACTACCATGTTTGGTACGTCCTAAACGAGAAGGAAAGAAAAACCCCGTTCGTCTCTAACCCAACGTTCCCAGACGCCCTAGGATCTATTGCCTTCTCCCCTGTCAAGTCCGACATGCTGGGAAACATCAAGGTGTGCCCACATCCCCGGCGTCTGAACCCTAGTGTCCAACGAGTCTAACCGAAAACAAGAAAATCCGTGAACGCCAGCTCGCTGCCCCCGCCGACTCCGAAACTCTCCAAGCCCTCGTCCTCAATGAGCTGAAGGCCAAGTCCCACAAGGCTACCGAGGGTCTCGTGTGGCTAGTCCGGTACGCCCCACCGCGTGACCCGTCCCAACTCTCATGCCTTAGACACTGACTTTCGTCTCGCAGAGGCTTGGACTTCACGTGTATTGCACTGAGCCAGAATCTGGCCAAGTCTAGCGAAGAGCTGGCCGACTCGTTCCGCGGCGCGTACGGTGCTACCCTCAAGCCCCATCACGGCATCCTGGTCAAGCCCGTCTTTTCGGCTGCTATGAGTGCCTGCCCTTACCGCAAGGACTTCTATCCCAAGCTGGGAGCTGACCAAGACGCCGTTACCGCCGAACTGAGAACCTATCTAGCAGCGCTAGAGAAGATAGTTGCCATCCTCAAGGGATTCCAGGACCGCAAGGAGGCCAAATGGTAATCAAATGGTTGATTTAAAAAGCAGTGGCTTCAGATGGTTAGAGAGCATCAGGCGGATCATAAATAAAAGGGCTTCAAGACGGCGAGTCGGAAAAGAAAATGCAAGACAGTAGCAACTATACGACGGGATAATTCAAGGAGTCTGTACGGGATCCGGGGATGTGATTTAATACCCACATGCTAGAAGGGCCCGCTTGGCTGCAGCAATCGGATCACCTTGTTCGATATGTCATACGTCGCTGTCCCTAAGTATTTGATGGCGTCAACAACCAGATACGAGGACTGGGTGAGAAAGGTCGGACTGTGACTAGTCGTCTGCATTTACAATGCCATGCCGAGGAGTTTGACGTTTCTTAGGCGCGTTTTCATGATATCCGGAGCCCAAGTATATTGTGATATGCGAACATACACGCCGAGCCAAGTTGGTTCCAGTAGTTCGCCACGGTATTCGGTATAGCTGCACGGTATTGAATTAGTTGACGGAGGGCTGTGCTGCAGTTTTTAGACTGTAACAGTTCGTATTCAAAGATCGCTATGGGGGCTTCTCCTACTGTACGTAACGTAGGGTACCCGCATATTGGGCCGGGTAGGTGCATGGATATGACCGCTCATTCATGCATCTAAGAAAGATGCCGTACCGCCCAGGTGGACAGAGGTGGACGCACCCGACCGCTTATACGTAGGTACCAGCCCGTTACGAGATCAAGCAATTTCGAAATATGTTACCAAGTTGGGCATCGAGTCGAGTCGCCAGCAGCCTTTCTTGTATTGTACTATATAAGCTGTTAACAGACTGCGGCCCGCACCTTGTTGACGACAGGGGGGGTGATTGGTTGCATGGGTACGAAAGCTCGTATTGCTGACGGCAAGCTTGGGGTTCGTACCATCGCGATGCCCTCGCAGAGATGAATGCCGTCCTGCCATGACAATTACCGTCCAAGGGCCCCCGTAGGGCTAGAGTAGATGCCGATCGTCATGTCACGAGAGACTTCGTATTCTTAGCTCCCTACGTATATATAAATATATATATATATATATATAAAGGCCGTTCGTTCGGCCTGATGACAACAAACAACATCCTCTCTCATCACAGATCGTTCTTCATCGCCACCATAGATCAGCTGAATTGTCTTCGAGTGTCCAGACAACACATCATCAGCCTTCAATCCTACATAATGGCCATGCTCAAGACCCTCTTCGCTGCTGTTGGCGCGGCCAGCATTGCTTCTGCCGTCCCCCTCGAGTCTCGCCAGGTCATTCCCAACTACCCTCCCAACGAGCTGTCGAAGGGGTTCCGCCTGGTTGCCAACGTCACCGACCCGGCAACTGACCTCACGCCTTCGGTCGACGGCTGGGAGCTCCAGGGCATCCACACCGGCGCTGGCTCGAGCGACGCTACCCTCACGTCGGGGACCGGTACCGTCTACTACCACAACGGTAAGTGACAGCCCGTCACGCATACCCACGTATTTGGCACTAACAATGTCTATCAGGCACCGCTGCCGAGATCCGCTTTGGCAGCGGAAGCATTCTGACCGATGGTGGCACCCCCCCTTTCCCCTTTGGCATCTACGTACAAACCGAGCAGGAGGTCGACGCGACCTACCCTAAGGAGCACGACGTTTCTATCAACGCTGGCTCCGGCACCATCGGCGTGTCCCTTTTGGCTTTCCCTGACCCCTACTTCTACCTCACTGGGCATGCACAGGGAACATACGTCGCTTGCCCGCGGACCGTTCCGGTGAGTAATCCTCAGTCATTTTCTTCTTGTTTTGGCCTCTTTTTAGGCCAAGACAATGTCCAGAAGCCCCTGAAACCCTCACATATGCACAAAATGGCGATAACTGACTCCGAGTGTTCTAGTACTACAACCGGGAGTTTATCGTCGTGCGCTTCGCCTACGACATCTTTGACTCGGACACCGCGCTTTACGTTCACGACATCCCCGAGGGCTGCACCGCCATCACCCTGATTCCAGAGTGCGACACCTTGGCCGAGCTCCCTGAGGGTAGTTACTCCAGCCACGAGTTCGCCGCCGACTCCAAGTGCTACACGGATGTCTCAGCTATCAACTGGCCCGAGTACGGACCTTAGAGTCCTTGGCTGATGGGGTTGCCGAACTATGTGAGCAAGCCCGCAGATGACCAGGATGTAGATGAAGAGTATGTGGAAGGGGGCGATTGGAAGGATTAGAGAAAATCTAGACTTATAATATTGATAATCCTAATAGATATATCGCACATTTATGATGGTATACAGTTCACAGGAGATGCCTCAAGCTGCAGTGATAGAACAAGGATCGTAGAGATTGAAATCATAAACCTGAGCATTGTGTCGCAATCCTGTAAGTGTCACACTTCCGCCAATTTTTTCAAAAAAAACGCATATATCTTCATGTCCTCGTCGAACTCATTCTTGACTTGCTCGGGGTCGTTGCTACTGCTCCAGTCGTTCGCGTAACCAGTGTCACCAATCAGACCACCCAGATGCATGTGTCGGTGACCCAGTTCCCGTTCAAGCACAACACCTTGGGTTGCTTCTTGGACTTGCTGACACCCCATACCCGATCTTCTAAGGCAGCTGAGAAGAGTGGTCGTTCTCCTGTAGCGACCGGTTTCTAGTTAAGCAATTTGGGCCCAGTCGTGAACTTGATGCAACCCGAAAATCTGTGACGCCGGCTACCGGGCCGTCAAGCACTATGCGCAGCATTACAGAGCAATGTACTGATGTGAGAATATCGACATAGGCAGACTCATTATGGAGGGTGATTGTTCGAGAGATGAGCATGGGGTGACGGTGCTTGGCAACTTTGGTGTTGGTCTGAAGAGACGGGAGACGATAAGAGGAAAAAGAGAGAAACAACGAACATCGGACACACGGGGAAAGAAAACTCGGGCGATTGCTTGATAAGTACGATTATACTTGAATCTATAATCTCTTTGTCAACTTAGCTTTGCGCGATTAGATGCAGGTATATATCCTATTCTGCCCTAGGCATAGTTAAACTAAACTGCAATGAAGTAGGGTTTAAACATTATAAGAAAAGCTAAATAACTGACTGACACATACGACCACAACGTAAATGTGAGCTTGAGCCTTTCGCGATTTGATATACAACCTTCACATCTACAGTTGATTCAGTAGGTATGCTCTTAGAATCAGTCGCTACGATGTCTATCTACTTATAGCGTTCACCATAACCCGACAGATCTTACCTTGAATATACAGATTATAGCTCACTACCCGGGCTGACCAGCAACGACAACCCAAGCTGTCTACATCGAAAAGGTCATACCGTTAGACACTAGCCAAATTACCAATACGCCTAGATAAGGCGGAATAACAGTCAGTATCCAAGTTGAAACGGTCTGATGAGTTGCGCTGAGGTGGTCACCATTTAGACTACTTGATCCACCATCTCATGCCTTCGATATTTCTTACATATATACTATCGCTGTGTGAGGCCCACATGGACTTAGCTACAAGCGAATGTTTTCGTGATCATCATCCGCTGGACTGTCCCATCGTCTCTTTGATCCCACAAAGTGACTTGTTTCTACGCTTTCTGATGCTGTAACAGACTTGGCCCCTAAGTGGTTCTGTCGCAGAACTGCAAAGCTCTTACTATAACCGGTGAAGAAATCGTAGGTTTGGGCATCATCTCATCACAGTACAACAGTACTCAAATTTAATTCTTCCAATGCTACCTTGCTAGCACACATCGTTCGGCTCAGGAAGCCAGCTTTGACAACGCCAATGAACGTAATCTTCAGTCAAGACCCGTAATAACCTCTTAACTTGTCTGTTTCTTGTTTTCATTCCGTTCCAGAGCGCTGTCTGAGATGCTGCTGTCAACTATAATTCTTTCCTGTTTTATGTGACAAACATGACCAGGCGGCAGCGGGGTTGGCACTACTTATAGAAAGAAGCCACAGCGAATAGCGAATGTTGAATGTTAGTTGCAATGTTTAATACAGAAAGTGACCAGTCAAAGGTGGCCAGCACAGTCACCCATGATAAAAGGAGGGATGGGATGAGCGGTGATATGCGTACTTACGGGGGTTAGAAAATTATTGTGCCCCTATCAAAACCTCAATAGACATTAATATGTAAGCGCAACGACGACACATGAGGGTGGGGGAAAGGTGTTTGTTCGTACCTGGATCCATTAACTAAGTAGGTATTCAAATTTGAAGAGGAAGGTCGTAGTTTCGCAAGTCTGGCGGTGGGATCCGGGTACAAATGGAGGATTAATAATTCCTTCTACTATGGCCCTATCCCTGGGTCGTAATGCCCCTGTTTTTACAATCCGACCTACATTTGTATAGAAGCTACAGAACCTTTCTCCTAGAACGCCTTCAGAAGCTATATATACAGAGAAGGGGCACATCAGAGGCAAAGGTAAGGATGCTAATAAGACAACGTACTTAGTTTTATTCGTCTCTCTCCCAATGACAATCATACGCCGCCACCACCACTGTGATAAGGGCTTCATCTCAACGACTTGGAAAAGGGGTTCATGTTTAAATAATAAGATAACCTACCCAGTCACGGACCATCCCCTCACGGACAGGGCTATACTGTACGTAATTATATACAAATTTAAGCTAACTAATATAGTTAAATTAAAAGCGGGGAAAATCCTAAAAATAACTAATTAATTTTAAAATTTAAAGTATATTAAAATAAATTAAATAAAATTTTATTAGTAAATTTTATTAAATATTTAATTTAATATAAATAATTTTAGTAAATTTTTAATATTAAAATTATGTTGTTAATAGTTTTATATATATTTTATTAGTAAATTTATTAACTATATAACTTTTTTTTTTAATACTATAAATTTATTATTAGTTTTTTTACGATTAAAATTAACTAATAAATAATTTTAAGTTTAATTAAATTATTTAAAAATTAATATTTAATAAACTAATTTTTACTAGCTTATAGTATTTTTTTTAAATTAAATATTAAATATTTAATTTAATTGTTTAATTTTTTTAAAAGTAAAAATATGTATAGTTTTTCGGACAATTTTTTATTATATATAACATAGTTTATATATAAGCGGATTATATAAACAAGCGGATTATTTTTTATTAAAACGTATTATTTTAATTTTATTATATAATAATTATATAATAATATAATATTTACAGATTTTAAAAAAGTTAATATTTAATTAGCTATTATTATTATTTAACTGCTATAAAAACTTAATATTTAACACGTTTTTAAACTATATAGTATTTTTTTTTAATACTACGTGCTAAAATAAACGGACGCATTATACACAATAAAACTTACGTTAATATATATAAATTTAATTTAATTAAAAAAAATATTTTTTTTAAATATATTTTTAATCTAAATAAACAAGAATATTCTTTTACTTATAATATTATAAAAAATATAGCCGATTTTTTTTATAACTTGCGTAGTGTTACGTTTAATGTCCTTTACAGAGGCAAAGCTCCTAGTTAAGGTCCTATTTGTATATTAATTAAAGGATAAAAAAGGAAAGAAATATTTACAGTAGAAATTATATAGGTAAATATTCTTGTGTACACGGGTGGCTAATTATATAACCAAAGGTAGGCCCCGCAGGGGCCACTTATTAAAGTCAGCCAGCTAGCCCATAACTTGTAGCATACTTTTAGTTAGCAAATAATAAGCTTATAAGTTTATTAATTACTATAAAAAGCTTAAAACGCGGTTTACGCGTACTTATAATAATTAAAAAATATTATATAAAAATTTAAAAATTATTAGCGTGTAGTTTAAACGTTATATACGCGTAAAAACATAATATAGTATTTATAATAATAATATTTAAAACTTTAATAAAATTAGGTTTATAATAAGCTAGATTTATTTATATATAGTTATTATAAATGCTAATTAACATAAAAAGCATAAAGTAGTATAGCTTAATAATAAAAAATAATTAATAGTAATTTATTTTATTAATTTATATAGTTTATTTATTTTTTTATATATTATTTTTTAAAACGTTTTTTATTTTTAATATTAATACGAAAATATTAACTTTTTAATAAATTAAATATTTAATACTAGTTTTAATAAATAAATAAATAATAATATAAGATTAAAATAAATAAAATATTTTAAAAAATATTCTTAGCTATTATAAATAAGCATATATTAATTATTAATGTTAAACTAGTATAAAAATTATATATTAGCTAAGTTTAAAAAGTTTTATAAAAAATAAAACATTATAATTATTTTTTTATTTTTTTATTTATTATATTTAATATAATTATTTAATATTAAATTTTATAATATATTAAAATAAACGTATAATTACTAAATTAATAAATTTATTAAATTATATATTAACTATATTATTAAGCTTAAGTTTTTTATTATATTTAAAAAAGCTTATTTTATTATTTTTATAAAATTAAATATTTTAAAAGGTTTTTAAAAGTTAAAATTAATACTTTATAATCCACAAGCTATAATTTTAAAGCTAAATATATAGTTATAATTATTAACGTTAATTTTTAATATTATTAACTTATTTAAACTTTAAGTTGTTTAAACGTTAAAAACTACTAAAAAAACAACTATATAGTTAATTTTTATTAAAAATTAAATTTTTAATTATTAAAAAAACTTCCTAGGGCTAATTTTAAACGCTATTAATTAGCTTATAAAGTTAAATTAAATATTAATATATTAATTTATTTTTATAAGCAATAAAGTTTAAAAGCTTTGTAAAATAAATAAAATATTAAATAAACATTAAAAAAGTAAAAAAAAATGTTTATAAAATAAAAATAATTTTATTATAAAAAATATAACTAATATAGTTTATATATAAGCGGATTATATAAGTAAGCGGATTATTTTTTATTAAAACGTGTTGTTTTAACTTTGTTATATAATAACTATATAATAATATAATATTTGCGGATTTTAAAAAAGCTAATATTTAATTAACTATTATTATTATTTAACCGCTGCGAAAACTTAGTATTTAACGCGCTTTTAAACTATATAGTGTTTTTTTTTTAATATTATATGCTAGAATAAACAGATGTATTATATATAATAAAACTTATACTAATATATATAATTTTAATTTAATTAAAAAAAATGTTTTTTTTAAGTATATTTTTAATTTAAATAAACAAGGATATTTTTTTGCTTATAATATTATAAAAAATATAACTAATTTTTTTTTTAATTTATATAACGTACTCTTAGTTAGTAAATAATAGGTTTATAATTTTATTAATTGTTATAAAGAGTTTAAAATATAGTTTACGTGTATTTATAATTATTAAAAAATATTATATAAAAATTTAAAAATTATTAACGCGTAGTTTAAGCGTTATATATATATAAAAATATAATATAATATTTATAATAATAATATTTAGAATTTTAATAAAACTAGGTTTATAATAAGCTAAATTTGTTTATATATAGTTATTATACACGCTAATTAATATAAAAAGCGTAAAATAGTATAGCTTAATAATAAAAAATAATTAATAGTAATTTATTTTATTAATTTACACGGTTTATTTATTTTTTTATATATTATTTTTTAAAATGTTTTTTATTTTTAATATTAATATAAAAATATTAATTTTTTAATAAATTAAGTATTTAATACTAGTTTTAATAAATAAATAAATAATAATATAAAATTAAAATAAATAAAATATTTTAAAAAATATTTTTAGCTACTATAAATAAACATATATTAATTATTAATATTAAACTAATATAAAAGTTATATATTAGCTAAGTTTAAAAAGTTTTATAAAAAATAAAATATTATAATTATTTTTTTGCTTTTTTATTTATTATATTTAATATAACTATTTAACGTTAAGTTTTATAATATATTAAAACAGGTATATAATTATTAAATTAATAAATTTATTAAGTTATATATTAACTATATTATTAAGCTTAAGTTTTTTATTATATTTAAAAAAGTTTATTTTATTATTTTTATAAAATTAAATATTTTAAAATGTTTTTAAAAATTAAAATTAATATTTTATAATTTATAAGCTATAATTTTAAAGCTAAATATATAGTTATAATTATTAATATTAATTTTTAATATT